>PVKS010040700.1:0-16477 GCA_004027875.1 Aplodontia rufa
GCAGCTCAATTTACAATAGCTAAATTATGGAAACAACCCAGATGCCTCTCACTGGATAAGTGGATCCAAAACTCTAGTATATATATATACAATGGGATTCTAGTCAGCTATTAGAAACAATGGTATTATATCTATTGAAGGTAAATGGATGGCACTGGAAGAAATCATGCTGAGCGAAGTTAGCCAAACACAGAGAGTCAAGGGCCAAAAGGTATTCCTCATTTGTGGAGGCTGGACCTAAATCCACGCTTGGGAGTTAAGTAGATAAACTCATGTATTAGATCAATAGAACAAAAATGCAAAATGTTGATATTTATGAGATACAACTGCAGGATACTTCATAAGATATTTGAATAAGCTATGCTGCATATGTGTACAAAAACGTAAATGTTTAATCCTGTTGTCAAATATTTTGAAGAATAACGAGGGATGATAGGAAAGGAGGAGAAGGGGAAATGTTGGAACTGAGATAAAACAAGGTACATTCCCAGCAGTTATAAATGTCACTGTATATACTATAGCCATATATATATACATAATGTTTTTCATAGGTATAAGAACACTGTATTTGGGGGTTTTAGGAACAATGTAGGAACCAGAAGAAAGGCAAGGGATCAGGGGATGGGAAGAGAGAGGCAGAGGGGTGGGGGAAGGATATGTTGAACAAATTGTATTGCTGACTTGTGTGCATCTAAGAACATGTGATAATTAATCCCATTATTGTGCAGAACTATAATGCACTAATAATATATATATATATGTATATAATACTACAAACATGTTGAATCTCCAGAGAAGCAGTATATTTTCAACAGGTTTCAAGAGACTAGAAGAAAGGAATTGAAGAGAGTAGAAGAAAGGAAGCCCTATAACCTCCTGGGACATCTTAATTTCTCGCAGAATGTTTCCTTCATTCTTGGCTCTTTACTGAAGAGAATCCTAATCTTCTATGGTTTCTACAGCCTCATAAGTTTTCTCCAACTATGAAGATTCAGAGTCTTTGATCTCAGGATCCATGACTGACTAACAACTTCCTTTTATGTTTCTCAGTTCAAATAAACAAATCAGAGGATTATGTTGGTTCGTGTTTTCATTCTAAACCATGTGATAACAGCCAAAGCAGAGATGGGCTGCCCTTGGGTCCTCATTTGCCCAGTCTTTTCCTGCCAAGGTGCAATATGTATTACTTCAAGTTAACTGAGTACCCATTGGACTTTAGCCCTGAGTTCCATCATGGAGAATCTTGTGACATCTGAGAAAAAGAATTTTGACTAACTTTTCTTTATGGTGTGCACAGTTCTACTATTTGTTGAATTTTCTTACATATAAATTAACCATTTAAAAATCCATCTTGATTCTCTCACCTTCAGGCAGAAATTTAAGCCTGTTAGAGACTTTCCATCCTTTTGGACCATGGCATCTTTGGGGTCATCAAAGATCCCAAAGACCCTCAAGTCATCTATATCATCTGTTTCCACTTGCTAGTCCCCCAAATTTTACCAGCGTTTTAAAAATCTTTAAATAACAAGTGAATTAGTTACACATAGTAGAATGCAAAATACAAACATTTTCATATAAGGGAGAAAACAGCATTTAGGCCACCTGAAGAAAGACTGTCATCACCTCCATGCTCTGAAAACCACTTCCCTCCTGGAAAAGAGAGCTCAGGATCACAAAGGAAACTCCAGCCAGAAGGAAACTCTTCCTGTTGTCTAACCTAACCACATTGTCTCTCGTTCTTTTCTCAGTGGAGATGATAAATGATCTTTCTTGAAGAATAACCCTGACTTTCTAACATAGTTATCGCTTTTTAAATCTATACTAAAGACTTCTTTTGCTCAATTTGACTCAAAACTTAGAGGTCTTCATGAACTCAAGCTTCCTTTTTCTTAAAGGTACTCAAGATCAGATACTGGGTCCCTAGGATGCAAATCCAAACCACCATTGCCTTTTGGGTATAGCACCTCAGTTTCACATACCACCCTTAATTTAACCATGTGAAGCAAAGTACAACCCGAGGCAAGAATTCATAGCATCTACAAAGAAAACTTTAAGAACTTTGTTTCCATGTTAGTCTGCTTGTAACATATCAACCAAAATCTTTCAGAGAATATTAAAGATAATCTACTTGCAAAAGAGAAAGAAAGGCAGAAAAGACAAAGAGAGATAAAATCTCTACAGATATACAGATATAAAGGGCTAATAGTCTTCAAGAGAAGAACAGATAGATAAGAAAGAACCCCATCAGAGAGCCAAGAGTAGGGTCTATAGAAGGACTAGAAATCACTAACATAAGTGGAAGGCACTTGTTCAATTTTAATCAGCTCTTAAAATGAACCTAGAGGGAAAGCAAACCCCAGGAAATTGATGAAAGACACCAAAGATTCTGGATTCTGTACATTATAGTAAGAAAGGGAGAGGTGTCACTTTAATTAGTAAAATGGCTTTTAAAGTTTCCCTAAGAACCTTCTTTTTCCCTTGGAAAATTGTATAATCCTAATAGAATATTCAGACTGTACACTGGACAGTGCTTCTAAAATGTTTCCTCCCAAATTTAAACATTTATGATTTGGGGAGGGCCCTTATTACCGGGAGAAAAAGAACTGTTGATTTCTTCTTTCCACTTTCTGTGACCCTTGGCCATGTTTCAAATCTAAATCACACTTCAGATGGGATTTTGTTTTCTTATCTCTGAGAAATTTTTGGTCTATATTAATGTAATCTTCATTCAGTGGTTCTCAATTAGGTCTGCATTTCAGAAAGTGAAAAAAGATCCAAAGTAGGCAAAATACAGACACATTCTCGCCCTGTGTCACCCAACTCTGAACTCTGCTCTCCTGTTAACTCCCTACTTCGCCTTCTCCAACTACTCTCACATCTCAGCTCTTTTGACAAATACACAGTCTAACTTTTGTGTGAATTAAACTGTTGCTTGGAAAACTAGACAAAAATATAATACACAGCTTTCTCCATTCCAAAATTGAAAATATTGCTTCATAGTTTAGAGAATCCGCATGCTTTTTTAAAAGAAGGAGGCATACTGAGAGAGAGGGAGAGAGAAATAGAGAATCAATTTTATTTAGTTTTTCATGTGGTTTTCGTTGCCCCGAGACTTCATTGCATATGTGGTGCTGGGGTTCAAACCTGTGTCCTCGAGCTTGCCAGGCAAGTGCCATAATGGCTGAGCCACCACTGCAGTCCCTCCACATACTTTTTATTCAGAAACAATTATAACTTTTTAAAAATGGAGATCAGGAACTTAAACTGCTACTTCATTGTCAAATATTATATTGTAATCTAGTGATAAAACTGTGTGTATACCTTATAGTCTCACCTCCAGCTAAAGCCCAACATACTCCATATGTATTAGTGAACACTCCAAGAAGCAAATCGAAAACATTTTACTTATCCATCCCCATTACCTGCATCTGCACAATGGGTGATTCTGACTAAAAATTGGACAAGTCTTCAGGAAAGGTATTTCAGTGCCATAAGTGAACCAGGTTGTGCTGTTGCCCTGAGCTCTACTCACATAGAAAAAACAGCACTTGTGATCTCTGTCCCCAGATCATAAGAACTTCTTGCCCCTAAGCCAAAAGAGCAATTGAAAACTATAAGACCATTAAAAAAAGAAAAAAAGGAATGGGGTGAACCAATGTTAGCACTCTAAACAATCAGGTCAATCAAAATAGCGGAGTTTGGGGTACTCTTGAGAAATGAGTATAAATCCAAGAGATGTAGCAGCCAGGGAAATGAAACAAAAGTGTCAAATCATGTGTTCAATCTGAAACCACTTTGGGTGACTAAAGAACGTGGTGGGATTTTTATCCAGTTAGTTCTTACAAGCTGCAAGAGGCAAGATGACTGAGGATCCAACTGCATCTGGAGATTCAAAAATGGAAAGAACAATGCTCCATTCTCCCCAGGTAGGACAACAATACCTCCATTCTCCCCAGGTAGGACAGAGCTGGCTGATAAAGTGTGCAGATAAGGTAAGATGTTCTGGTATGTTTCTGCCTGTGAGCATCATTCCTAGACAAACCCCTAGCCCACCCTTCTCAAGCTGATCTTTCCTCTTCCTGGTGAAGCGTCCTGAAGCTGATGTTGTTGCAGAATTTCCAATCTTACCAAGAGTTCCCACATATTTGTGATCACCAAAAACCACAAAGACAGTTGTTAAAGTGCAGAATCCTGAGACCCATCCCTGTCTTTCCAAATCACAAACCAAAAGATAGATACAGTTAATCTGTAGTACTGTTAATTTTTGAAGCAACCAGCCTGCTATAGAACCCCAGAAAAGCATTTGGCTTCTGCTTGCACATAATACTTAGGTTCCTTTCCTTAGGTTGTTGTGGCTGTTGGCAGGAGAATAAGGAAAACAGCAGGGTTTCAGTAAGCCAATAGCGAATTGGCAAAAGACATGAATAGACAATTCACAAAATAATGTACACCTGGCTGTTCAACATATGAAAAGATGTTCCTCTTCATTCATAATAGGAAGAAATACCTAGGAAGCCACACTGAGATATCATTTCTTTCTGTCAGTTCGACAAAATTTTAGAAGTGTAACAACGCACTCTGCATGAGGCAGAGCGGGACACATACACTCGTAGGCTGCCAGTCAGGATGCAAACAGTAGCGACATTAATGGAAGGGTATTTGGCAGAATAGAACAAAGCCACATATATGTTTATATTCAGACACAACGATGCCTCTTCTGGGAATTTATACTGAAGAAATACTTCTGACCCAATCAAAATACATATGTTCAATCTGTTTCCAATAATTACAAAATATTGGAAATAACCTTAGTGCCTGAATATAAAAGACTGTTGGAATAAACTGTGGTACATCCACACAATGAAGTACCAGGCAACAGTAAAAAAGAACAAAGAAGATCATTATAAATTGGATGCTTATTTCCAAGAAAAGGTAAATGAAAAAAAAAAAACACAGTTTGAGAGACTGTATTGTATGCTACCTCTTATGTAAGAAGGAAAGAGCAATTATAAAGTTTAAAATATATCAAATTATTGCAAAGCAAATAATGAAATACAAAAATCCAGTCATGCTCTTCTAGATCTATTCTACTTAAGTGTAATGCTTAGAATTTTTAAATAAACAAAATGCTTTATGAAAACAAACAGACAGAGAGCTACAGGTCAAAATTTCATTTTATTACTAAAGAGCCAAAGTTTTGTTTCTAGCTTAGAATGAGTGAAACAGATGAATGCTAAGGAGCAGAAACAGATCAAAAGAGAGAGAGAGAGATCTAATCAGATTAAACACCATATTGTACTCCATAAAACTACATAAATTTTATGGAATGCTTACAAAATTCTAATTTTAAGATATTTATTTTTTACTTTATAGAAACTTTAAGACCCTTATGCAGAAAATTACCCAAAATCTTATCCATTTACTATAGCTAATACAGACATTATCCGACTTTTCTATTAACTTAGACATTATCCATTTAATAAGTCTAAATCACAAGTATTAAGAATGTTTAACCCTTCATCTATAACCTGGGAAACATTGGTGTGCTTTTTGTCCTTGCTGCCCAGAAGTAAGCCTTTTTCCTCTTTTTTTTCTTGTTTATTTTTATTTTATAATCTGTCTTTTAAATGACAAAAAAATGTATATTTTAATGGAACACAATATATACTGATATATAAATACACTGTGGAACGATTAAAACAAACTAATTACATCATCAGCTCACATACTCAAGACAATTAACCCTGAAAGACATGGTTTTCTATGAAGAAGATTAAACAGCTTTTAAATTCTCCCAAAAAAAGGTAGGTAGAGTCTGCAATAGGCAGACCATAGAGTCAGGGAAATGACAAGATCCAAAGGTTGTTTTCAACAAGATGGTGAGAATTCCATATAGGATTCTGGTGTTGTCTCATTCCCAAACTTAAGGTTGGGAGAAGCCAAAGGTCTGTCAAGCTTAACTTTAACTTACATTATCCAGTTGTCATAAAAAATGTCAGGTCAGGCACCAAGGCTGACAACAATGGCTCACAGGGGACCAAAGTAGTCCAATACAACCTTGGCTTCCAAATCTACTCCATCTCTCCACAAGGTCTTGGTGCTCCAATCTGCAAAATCCAAACAACCTGGAAGCTCCCAAATAGCAACATGGCCTCTAGAGAGAACTCAACACCTACGGTAGTTCTATTTTCAATTTTTGTGAGAAGCCTCCATACTGTTTTGATAATGGCTATCGTGGCTATACTAGGATTTTTCTTATTATTGCATTTTTTTCAGACAGATTTAAAGACTCACAACAGCTCTCACTTAGCTCAGTAATTCATCATTAAACACATTTTTTATTTAAATTTATAAAATTTTATTGCAATTTAATAGTGTAGATATATATTCCAATATTACTATGTTTTTATAAAAATATAGGTGGATAACTAAAAGGACAAAAGGTTCAAAAATTTGGTGCATCCTGATTAGATTCTTGCATCCAAAAATTAGGACCTAAAACTGTGTAGTGACTTCTGGAGTGTTAGCAGTATTTTTACTGAATTATGCTTTCTTGCAAGAGTAATTTTTTAAAAGGTACGAATTGGTAAGAATCTGCATCATTTAAGACTCCCCTGTGTGGAAGAAGCTGTCCTATTTTATGTTTGTTGATTTGAAAGGGTATTTGAGAAAGAATGTGAAAATGAGCCCGGGAGATCAATATTCTGAACAATTAACCTATAAACAAATAAATTACACAGTATATGGGCTACTTAATGTCACATCTCTACAGATAGACTACAGTAAGTTTGTAAGCAAGGTTGACATGATGGATATCACTAGATTGGTGGCATACTTTGCCAGATTCAGAAACAAAAGCACATGCGCTCCCTTCCATTAGTCCACATTGTGAAGGATGTTCTCTGCCCTTCCCGCTCTTTAATCCTTTCACTGGGTATTTATCAAGAACTTAGGCATTTACATTTATTCTCAAAGTAACATCATGTAATAGTTCTTTGCAAAAAAAAAACAAAAAGAAACAGCAGAGGCAAACTTAACTATTGTGGGATCAATGTTTAAGCCATTTTTTTTAGGAATCCAAGGAAATTACCCCCACCCCAAACAGAGACATGATAAGAAACCTTCACTTGCCTAGTCTCTTGAAGATGATGTTAGACCTCTATGCACACAAACTATCAATTTGATCATAAATTCTTGGTTTGAAACTCTGACTGCACATTAAAATCAAGTGAGGGAGTTTTAAAAATACTTGCCCCTACCTCCACTTCAGTTAACTGAAACTGATCACTGGATGTTGGGCTAAGCACTTGTAGTATTAAAAACTCTCCACACGATTCTAAGGAACAGGATAAGTGAGACCAGCTGCATTAAATTTTTTTTAAAAATCTACTTTGCTCCAATTTACAAACTTTATCAAAAAGGCCAAAACTTGCCAGGTATAGCGGTGCGTGCCTGTAATCCCAGCAACTCCGGAAGCTGAGGCAGAAGGATCACAAATTCAAGGACAGCCTCAGCAATTTAGCGAGGCCCTAAACAATTTAGGGAGACCCTTTCTCAAATAAAAAATAGAATGGGGCTAGGAACGTGGCTCGGTGGTTAAGTGCTTCTGGGTTCAATCCTTGGTACAAAAAAAAAAAAACAGAAAAAGATATAAAAGTCCAAAACTTTAAAATCCACCAATTTTGCTTTCTTATGTCTTCTAGAAGAGTCTCAACAAAATTAAGATAAAGATGCCTTGATTGGACTCTTGGAAGACATAAATTCTGGAAGTTATCTACTTATGCCAATCATTGAACCTAGAATAGAAATAGAAAATTTGACCATAATTTGCAGATAACATATTAAGACATATCTCCTAGACATAAGCCCATTTCAGTAAATTATTAAAATATGTATTAGCAAAATATACAGTTTATATTTTAAGATATGTATTTTACTATTATTAACTACTTGATTAAGTGTTTGAGTTTCATGAAGGCTAGGAATCATATTAATCTAGAATTAAGCATTTATATAAAACTTAAAACATTACACGAATGTCTAAAGAGAAGAAATAATAGATGAAATGCTATTTTCCTTCCTTTTGATCTTTCTCCACACCTGGAGTTCTTTTCTTTTCTACAGGTGATAAAAATTTATGAGATTAGGGGTTGGGGATTTAGCTCAGTCGTAGAGCCCTTGCTTAGCACACACAAGGCCCCGAGTTCAGTCCTCAACCCTGGGAAAAAAAAAAAAAAGAATTTATGAGATTATAACATAGAACAAATCTTTAGAGCAGGATGGCAATACTTTTTAAATAACAGAGACTAGATTAATTATTTTAAAAGGAAATATAAAGAAATTTATAAGGGAGGAACTTCATGAGAAATAGCTGTTCTTTGAAAGAAGATATGTAAAATAGAGGTGAGTGCTTTGACAATATTTATGTGAGCAGGATGAAATAATGTCAACTGCCAAGGAGATCAAATCCATGGAATAGACAACTACAACTAGGAGGTGTGGGAGGAAAAAAGCCAGACAATAGCTGCAAGAGACAATTTTACATCTGAAAAGACTTTTGAACTATGGAGAAAGCTAACAATGGGTGATACAGCTAGGGAGAGTAGGACAGAAGTTTTTTTTTTATTTTTATTTTTAAAAAGGAAAGAAAGAAAATGGCCAAATAAAAAATACCTCATTCTGCTTTATCATTTTAATGAATCTAAGCCAAAGAGTAAGGTCACAGACAAAGGATTATTTCATCTTTGTCCTATTTTCAGTTCCCAAGTTAACAAATATTTGCACGGAGAGTAAGACAATCTTTAGAGCAGGAAGTGGAAATGGGCAGCAGAGCCCCATGTGTGTGTTATTGTCAACATGTTTAACCTTTGCTCAGATATTTCAAAATATTTGCTTCTGGCATCTTGCATCTCAAGCTGTATTTTGACTCAGTGGTGAATAGGTCAATTTTTTATCCAGACTTAGTTGAGCTTCTTCAGTTGCACAAGACAAGGAGAGCAGCTGGAGTCATTTGCAGGCATCTGAAAGAGGGTTCAACCCAGCCAAGCCTGCTGTTGTCCTTGGGGAGGGGTGGGAGAAGTCTTGCTGAAGAGAGGAAAGAGGATGCAGGGAGAGACAACACTAATGTACTGTGCTGCTTTTAAGTGAAATAAAATTGTCCATTGTGATATGCGATCATTCCACTGCTTGTTAAAGTATCACTTTACTTCATCCCTCTCCATCCCTGATTTTGGCCACAGACCTCCAGATGTGAGAAAATACCTACCAATCGGCTATCACCCATCTCCTTCATAAACCAACCCTAAATCAGCATCCTGGCAACATGGACCACATAGGATGATTGCCTTCCATCTTCCCATCAGCTAGGTCTTCACAATGATGCCTCTGCGTTGCTTAACTAATTGACTTTGATCATGCAGCAGGTGGCCCCAAGCCTGTGGATGGTGACGCTGCTGATTAAAGCTCTTCATGCATTTTATCAACAGCTATTCATTAAGCATCTTACTATGTGACACATCCTTTTCTAGAGTCTAGGTACTGACATGAGGAATTGTATCCGCTTCCAATAAAATAGAAGTGGAGAAATACAAAGCTAAACCATTTTCATAATGTAGCAGTAGTCTTTAAAGAGTGATCCCAAATCAGCAGCATTAGTATCACCTGGTATTTTAGACGGCTTTTTCACTGAAGTGACCAAAAGATTTGACAAGAACAATTTTAAAGGAGGAAAAATTTATTTTGAGGGATCCCGATTTCAGAAGTGTCAGTCCATAGACAGCTGGCTCCACTCCTCAGGACTAGAGGTGAGACAGAACATTATAGTAAAGAGTTAGTGTGGAAGAAAGCAGCTCAAGACATCACACCAGGAAACAAAGAGCTCTGCTCATCAAGGAAAAAAATATACACTCCAAAGACACACCCCCAGTGACACATCTCCTGTAGCCACACCCTACCTGCCTACAGTTAATTCCTATCAGAGGATTAATCCATGGATTAGAGTAAGGCTCTAATCAGGCATTTCACTGCAAAACCTGCTTGCATTGTCTTACCCATGAGCCATCCAAACCACAATACCTGGGTACTTGTCAGAAGTGGAGACTTTCTCAGCTATCAGTCCCAAGGTAGAACCCATGAATCTGTGGTTTAGCAAGCCTTTCCAATGATTCAACAGATGCAAAACTCGAGAACCACCTTGCTAATACATCCACTGTGAGGCAGTCAATATTCTGCCACAGATGAGGTTGATAACTGAATATCCTTTTTTTTTAAGAGAAAGGGAGAGTGAGAAAGAGAAAGAGAGAATCAATTTTATTTATTTTTCCAACTGGCCTTTGTTTCTCCGACACTTAGTTGTATATGTAATGCTGGGATTTGAACCTGGGTCCTCACACATGCCAGGCAAGTGCCATAACCACTGAGCCACTGCTCCAGCCTCCTGAATATTCCATCTTATCTTCTGAGAATTGACAATAAATCTTGAATTTTAATCAAAAAATATAATTTCATTTTTATTAACGATTTTAAAGTCAAAATTTTAACATCCTAATGTAATATAGGAACAATCATTTCTTGATCTTGAAAACCACTTGGTCACAGTACTGGAAATTTATGATTCTAAATAGACAATTTCAAATGAGATACATGGAAAACTAAGAGATCACTTGGGTATCTTGCTTTTCTCCAGCATATTCTTCTTTTCTTCCTTCTCTGCTTATTCTTTACTATTGTGGATTAAAGATGATTTATTAAAGATATTGTTACACACGATTTGGGAGACATTTTCTTCATAAAATATTGAAAAGGAAAATGTGGGTTAATGCATTAATGCTGTCTCAGATGATGTGAAGAATAATCACATAAAACTTTATCTTGAAAGACTAAGGACTAATGTGTATGACTACAAAGTTACCAGAAAGCAGAAGCTTGCTCTATTTACTGATGTTCCCAAATCCATAGAAAGGTACCAAGCACATAGTAGGTGCTCAGTGAATATAAATGGAATAAATGGAGAAGTAAATGGACTTAAATAACTGCAAAATAAAGTCTTTTAAGCTTATTTTTATGTTATAAATATTAATATATCAACTGATCCTACAATTATTCAAACTATGATAGGTAGACATGAAAACTCTGAAAGAGAATGAAGATGGACTAGAAATTAATGTACCCACTCAAGTCATAATAATTAGTGCAGTAAGATAGGATTATGTAGACAGATCAACAGAATAAAACAGAAAATCCAAACATAGACCAAAACACATGTGGAAATTTTATGTATGCTAAATGTAAAAATTCAAATCAGCAGCAGCAAAATAGACTTTTTAATAAATGAAGTTGAGTCATCTGGAAAAAGATCAAATTGTTTTCATACCACACACCAGGAGAAACTCCAATGAATTGAAAATGTACTAGAAGAAAATATATCAAGTTCTTTTATGATCTTGGAACTGATCTGTGACTTAAAATCTATCAGCTATAAAATAAAAATATAAATCCAAATGCATACCTGCATTTAAAATAAACCTCTGCTTGGAAAAAAATTAAAAAGAACAGTTAAAAGATAAATGACAAAAAGAACATACTTACAACTCAAGTCATAGATGTGTTCATCTCCTAATATATTTTAAAAACCTTAAAATCTAGAAGAAATGCATTAAAAACTCAATAGAAAAAAGTATAAAGGACAGAAGTGAAAGGCTCACAATGAAAAAATGCAAATGGTCCTTAAATACACATAAAAGCACTCAACCTAAACCATAAAGAAACATTGCTTATCTATCATATTGGCAAAGATCCAAAAATTAGACAATACATTCTTTAAGCATTAAGGTAATCAAAATAGTACAATCCTTACAGAGAATTCTATTCAACAATGCATATAAAATTTACAAAATTTCAAGCAGGCAATCTGAGAATGTGTCCTGTACATATGCTTGAACATGTGAAACATATATAGTTATACCGTTATCTAATGTCAAACGTTAGGAAAATATCCAATGTCCATCTAAAGAAAGCTGGTTAGTGGCTGGAGTGGTTGCTTGGCAGTTACGGAGTTTGCCTGGCATGCAGGAGTACATGAGTTCAAACCTTAGCACCACGTATACAATGAAGTGTCTGAGCAATAAAAGCCACATGAAAAACTAAATAAAATTGATTGTCTTTCTCTCTCTTTCTCACTGTTCCTCTCTCTTTAAAAAAGAAAACTGTTTAATTAAACTATGATGTCATCCACTCAATGAAATGTTAACCATAAAGAAAGAATGAAGAAGGGCTCTTTATAGTGATGCAGAGGAGCTTCCAGGTTATATCATTTCACAAAGGAACAAAGTGTTTATGTTATAGTATGTTACCCGTTGAATATGAAATTAGATGTCAGAATGTATGTTTGCATTTGCTAGTATCTATAATAATAAATACCGACAATACATGCGAAAACTAGAGTGGTAGGAGAATGGACACAGGGGCAGAGGGACTTAATAAAATATATATTTAAGTATAGTTTCTAAACGTATGGAATTATTCTTTTCATGTAAAGAATTAGAGACAATGAAAAAGAGTTGTGTAAACTAACACATATTATTATGCTTCGTATTATTATTTAGGTTTCTAAATATCCATTGGTGCAAAATAGCTATAATTTTTTTCTAAAGTTATTCTACTAATACAATCTCTTTAATGTTTGTCTAAACCATATTTTTTTCAACTTCAACATTAAAATGAAAATTCTTTCATTTTATCCTTAAGAATATAATATTTTATTCTTTGAAGGATTATCTATGACCCCCCTAGGATCTACTTCTCAGTCCTTAGCTGGCTGGACCTGTCAACAGCACTGGGCAGAGTTGATGTCTTCTCCTTGACACGCTTTCTTCAATGGGTTTACACTCCCTTTGCTTTCTTCCTACTTCACCAGTTGTTTCTCATGTCTCTTTCTAGCTCTGTGTCCCCTCCCCGACCTTATAATTTTGGGACACCTATTCTCAGTCCTTTCATGAGTTCATCTGGTCTCACAGCTTTAAATACCCACTATGTGCCAGTGAATTCCAATTTTAAATGTCCAGAGAAGACTTGTCTTCTGAACTCCAGATTTACTCATCTGCCTGCTTAGCTGATATCTCTAATTGGACATCTACCAGATATCTTAAATTTAATGTGTCCAAAACTAAACACTGAATCTTCCTCCCAATCTTGCCTACCCCATTTTCCTTACTTCTCTGACTTCTCTCTCTTAAGTCCCACATCTAACTGTTAAGAAATTCAGGAACTGTACTCTCAACTTTACCTTCCTATCACTACCTTCACTATGACACTCATTCAAGCCACCATGCTCTTTGACCTGGGTGACCGCAATTGGCTCCTAACTGGATTTCCTCCTACCAGCTCTTTTCAGCATGGCCCCCCTTTAACACATAAATCAGATTCTATCGCTCCTCTGCACAGAATCAGCAATGATCCCCTGCCCCAGGTAGGAGCCAAAGTCCTTGGAATGATTTACAAGGCCCCATATGTCTGGCTTTCAGTGATTCATCTAACTTTGACTCCTCTTATTCTTCCCTCAGGCTTCAGTCCTGCTGTACTGACCTCACACACTCCAGATACCTGCTTGGCTAACTCTCCCTCCTCCTTTAAATCTGTGCCCAAATGTTGCCTTGTCAATGAAATCTATGTTAACAATCTATATAAAACTGCAGTGTGGGGCTGGGGCTGGAGTGGTGGCTCAGTGGGATGCAGGTTTGCACCCTAGCACCATGTACACAACAAAGTGTCAGAGCAATAAAAGCCACATAAAAATTGAATAAAATTGATTCTCTCTCTCTCTCTCTCTCTCAAGAAAAAAAAAAGAAGAAACTGCAGCACGCCTCTTCATCCCCCATGTTCCAAATACCTTTGTCTTGCTCATTTTTTCCCAAATCACTTACTGGCTCTGATCCTATATTGTTTCCTTATTTATTATATTTAATGCATATTTTCTGTTTCCTTCTCTGTAATGTAATCTCTATGAGGAAAGATATTTTCCTCTGCAAGCACTTCAAAACTTGCCTGCCACATAGTAAGTGCTCAATACCATATATATTAATTGAATATATAAGAGTAGAGCAGCAAGGTGTTTTGCTTAGAAAGAGGAGAGCTGATTAACAAACAGAAGCCATTTGCTGTCAATATCAATCACTAGACAAAATTAATACTGAAGAATCAAGACTGGGGAAATATTTAAGGTGAGTTTAAAAATAGTCTTGAAAGAACACAAAGCTATTTTTAGCAGATTTCTCTTAGTAAATATTTAGTTATCTATAGTTTAACAACGCTTCTGTTTTCATCTTTATTCATATGTCTTTGCCTATACATGCAAATATGTATTCAGAATGAATTACTGCTAGTGGATCCACTGAATCATAAAGTAGGTGCATAATAAATTTTGAGAGACATTGCCAAATTGCCTTTTATGAGTGTGCATCAATTTATACTCTCACCATCGAGGTATCTATGAGCTCGTACATTATGAATTTTCCATAATATCTTTTTATTATTATAGCAAAAGAAACAAATACATGCACATGAAAAACATAAGCCATTTTAATTATTGGTGCTTTTATAAAATATTTAAGTGAAGCACAAATACAGTGAGAGTTCAACGATAAGCAGTGGCTGAGTTAGTGAGTCAGTGAAGGGGTGAATGAGTGGTGATTAGAGGAATATTGAGTGAGTGGACACTTTGTAAGGATGACAGAAGAAGAGAAGCAAATGAGGAAGTGGGTGACCTCGTTCTACGGAGTGAAGAGGACAACAACAGAAATGTAACTCAGCTTTGATGGAGAAAGAATAAAGCTCATTTAGGGAAACAACTGAAAATCATGTTTTGTTTCTTCTCTAATTGATTCCAGGAGAATAAAATGAAACATTAACAAAAACTTCCCTTCTCAGAAAGTAAAACACTCGAGACTGCTTGAATAAAGCAGGTGTTTGTGTGAAGCCAACTGGGAACAAGATGGTAAAGTTTCTGAAATTGAATTATAAACTATGTTCTAATCTCCCACCTTCCAGCGTAGTCCTTGCTTCAGAGAGACAGAGCAGTGTGGAAGATTTGGGAATGAGAAGCAAGGACTAACCTTTGGCATACTGATCTCCTCTTGGAGAGGAAGGATGTTTTCATAAACATGAGGTGGGGGGTGGTAAGTCCCCGACATCAAAGTCATTCTAGAACACTGCAGAACCCTCTGACACTACCTGCTCACCGGACCTGCACGTTGTAGATTCCTTTTCCTTCATGAAAAATTGACCCAACACCAGAAGCGTTCTGACAGGATACTCCTTGCAAAAGAATATATGACATCTAAAATCCTCGTCTCTTGCCTCTGTTCAAGCTCTAATTTTTTTCTAATCAATGCCAATACCATGAGGTTATTGAGGTACTATCTTGAGTCCCTTGAGCACATGTCTCTTCAAAGAATTATGAAGGAACTCATCTTATCCATTCACCAGGAAATCTGCAAGGAACTATGCCCAGCTGATAACACAGGTGGCAATGGGACAAACGTGTTTAGAAGCCTGCAAGGTCAGAGTTTGAATCGGGTGACTCTATTTCTAGTTAGCTGAAATCAGGTGACTCTATTTCTAGTTATACTCCATTTCTAGTTAGCTGAGTTTCTCAGTCCCCAGTTCTTCATCTTTAACATTGATGGGTCATATACTAAGTTAGACTATAGAAACACCAAGAAATTATGAACTTTGCTTTTTGAATAATTGCTCTCAGGAAAAAAAAGTACAAAGGAAAAAATGTGCCTTTGTACTTTGTCATTATGCGTTGATTATTGATTTGAAGAATTAAATAATTGGAATTTATTTATTCCAAGAAACATAACGGTCAAGAAAGCAAAGTATTTTTGCCAGTTGCTGTCTATGCAGAGAACACTTAGGTGTTCTTTCGCTGATGAAGTCCAGGGCACCGTATAAATTTATGAAACATCTGTTAAAGCAGCTGCTTCTTCGTTAAATAAAAATAAAAATGTACCACTTTTCCTTGGCAGTGCTGAAAAATGGGAACAGGTGATGATCTCAGGAGAAATTATGGTTACAAATGAACCCATTGAAATTCTTCAGTATTTTTATAGATGCATCAAAATAAAAATATATAAAAATGAAAAGGAACTTTTGGAGCCCCTAGAGTATACTGGGGACCATGAGAAGTGACTCACCTGCATGTCCCACTACAGGGTGGGACCTACATTCTAAATGAAAAAGGTGGAAACCAATGCTCTTTCTGCATGACTTAGTAAATTCAGCACCTGGAAATTTACCACCTGGAATTTCCCAGTTTGTACCAATAGAGCAATTCAAAGACTCAAATTCCAATCATGACTACATATTAAGAAAACTCAACTTTCTTTGGAAGTCATGTCACTGTCTGCCCTTTATGAGTGAAGACCAAATAATAATTTAGAACTTTTTGGGAGAAGAAGATGGCGGTTATCCCAGGGAC
>PVKS010040701.1:0-16469 GCA_004027875.1 Aplodontia rufa
ACCAACGCAGTGATTTTATTCTCTGTTAAACTTTATGGGATTCTGTGAGTGTGCACATTTCCTCACTTGCGTTCTGGTTTCAGGATGAATTCAGTACATTTTTGAAAGCTGCTGGACGTAAACTTGTGGTGGTTGAATTTTCAGCAAAATGGTGTGGTCCCTGTAAACAGATGTGCCCTATTTTTCAAGTAAGTATCAATAGTATTGAGCTCACGGTTGTAGAAGGAATTTAAGCCCTGAAATAGATTTCCCAGAAATTCTTAAAACTTTGGCACTTACAAGCCATTGTGGGGCCACATTGCATTTTGGAGCTTCCTGATAAACTGGTGGATAATATGCTGGGAACTAATTAGATGACACCGGAAGATTAATACTATCTGACTATGAATAATTCAGCGAGGGATTTCAAGATGTGCAAAACAAATGCGATCTTAAAAATGAAAAATTAATCACATAATAATGACATTTTATCAAAGTTCCATGGGGCTGGAGCGGTGGCTCAGCGGTTTCAGTGCTTGCCTGGCAAGCACGAGGACACGGGTTCAAACCTCAGCACCATGTACACAACTAAGTGTTGGAGCAACTAAAGCCATGTGAAAAACTAAATAAAGTTGTTTCTCTCTTTCTCTGTCTCTCTCACTGTCCCTCTCTTTTTAAAAAAAAAAAAAGTTCCAGAGTTCAGAACTTTGAATGTTGGCATAGATTACAGATAAATACTATATTATCTTTAGTTATAATATGAAAGAGTAAACATTCCCCAATTCTTCAACTCTGTTATCAGAAAAAACTCATAGGTCTCTTTGAAAAGACATTCCCCATTCCATTTTTTCTGTAGCTTTAGCAAGGTATAATTGATAAATTAAAACTGTTCATAATTAATATATGAAACTGATGAGTTTGGACATAAGCAAGCACCTGTGATAAACATTACCACAATCAGAGCAGTAAATATATCTACTACTTCCAAAAGGTTTCCTTGTATACCTCTGCTTTATCTTCCCCTCCCATCCTTGGTAAGAACATTAAACCTGAAATCTACCATTTTAACAAACTATTAAGTACAAAACATCATATTGCTAATGACAGATGCTACATTGTACAGCAGATCTCTAGAATTCATTTATCTTCTATAATTGTAAATTTATACAAACTGAATAATTCCATATTTACTCCTCTTCCCCAGCCATTCCCTGGTAGCCACCATTCTATTTCAGAGTTTTCACAAGGGCTAGAGCAGTGGCACAGTGGTAGAGCACTTGCCTGGCATGCGCAAGGACCTGGATTCAAACCCCAGCACCACATACACAACTGGGTGTTGGAGCAACTAAGGCCATGTGAAAAACTAAGTAAAAATTGCCTACCCCCTCCTCTCTGTCACTCAATCTCCCTCCCTCTCTCCCTCTCTCCCTCTCTCTCTCTCTCTCTCTCTCTCTCTCTCCTTAAGAAGAAAAAGAAATGAAATTGTGTACAATTTGTTCTCTTATTTCATTTGGCATAATATTTCCGGGCCCATTCATGGTAATGGTAGGCAAACCACATCTTACACATTCTTTTCTTGTACCCTGATCTGTTTGTGAAATAATGTAGTAAAATATTCTGCTTAGTTGTAATCATATGTTTGTATTTGGACTTATTTTCTACAAACAGCTAGTTCATATTTTATAATGTCCCCAAATTAAAATTTAATATCTATATAATGTTTCTTCTAATTTCTCTATTGCCTATTGCCCCACTTACAAACTTTCATTATTTTATTTGTTTCAGTAAAACATGTGACAGATCTCAGGGCATTTTCTTTTCATTTCTCCTCATTTTGCAAAATGAGAAGATCTCTTCCATGAAATTTATTCCTTCCTTCAAGGAAAAAAAAAATTCTTGAGCTGGGCACCAGTGGTGCACTCCTGTCATCCCAGTGACTCCAGAGGCAGGGGGATTGCAAGCTTGAGGCTGGCCTAGGTCACTTAAGAAAGACCCTAATGCATGCCTGTAATCCCAGGGGCTTGGGAGACTGAAGCAGGAGGATAGCAAGTTCAAAGTCAGCCTCAGCAATTTAGTGAGGCGCACTGAGAAACTTAGTAAGACCCTGTATGAAAAGAAAAAAAAATTTTTTTAAAGGGCTGGGTATGTAGCTCAGTGTGTTAAATGCCACTGGGTTCAATCCCCAGTACCCAAAATAAAATTTTTTGATTCTTCTATGAAACTGAAAATGTTCAGATCTATTCTCAGTGGGGTTTCTAACATTTTGACTTTTCTGACTTGAATCCACCTAAACTGATTTTAATCACAGTCACAACCTTTGACATTTAATTAAAAATAAACTTACAATCAAACAGAGAAATTGGCTACATCATATGTCAACATGTCTACTATGCCTAAAATCTTGGAATATGCGGAGGGAATACTTTTTAAAACATTTCTATATTTTATTTCTATTTTTGTTGTACAGATTGAGGGGATTTGCTGTGATAGTTCCATGTATGCACATGTCTTAAACTGATCAAATCCATCCTCTCTTCTCTATCTCATCTTGTGCCTCCCCTCACACAGCAGTCCAGTCCTAGAGTAATCCCTCTTCTATTTTCAGATCAATCAATATTTATTTATTATTTACTTATCATTTTTAGTTTTCACATATGACCGAGGACATGCAATACTTAACATATTTGTGTCTGGCTTATTTCACTTAACATGATATAGTCCAGTTCCATTTTGCTGAAAATATGTTTTTATTATTCTTTATGGCTAAAATAATACTCCCTTACATGTAGTCTTTTTTTGTTTTGCTTTATTTGGTTTTTTGTTTTTTTTTTGAGAGGGACAGTGAAAGAGAGAGAAAGAGAGAATCAATCTTTTATTTAGTTTTTCATGTAGCCTTCATTGCTTCAAGAGCTCGCTGTGTACGTGGTGCTGGGGTTTGAACTCGTGTACTTGCACATTGCAGGCAAGCGCCATAACCACTGAGCCACCGCTCCAGCCCTTACATATAGTCTTTTTCTATTCATCTGTTGATGGGTACCTAGCCTGACTCCGTATCTTAACTTTTGTGAAAAGTGTGGCTAGATGGTTTACTGTTATTGATAATATTTGATTCTTTGCTATTTCTCATTTGCATATTGACTTTTCTATTGGTATTTATTCTTTCACATGCTTTCATGTTGTAGTTATTTGTCTTCCACCTCTGGGTGTTGGAGTCCCTTAGGCATCTTTTGTAAGGCTATCCAGTGATCATGAGTTCCCTTAACATATGCTTATTTGAAAGAGCTTTATTTCTTCTTGGATTCTGAAGGATTGCCTTGATGGATATAGTATGCAGTAATCTCGGTTGTCAGAGATTTTCTTTCAGGATTCGATGTATCTCATTCCATGCCCTTCTGGCCTTTTCTACTAAAACAAAAGTGCTGCTACTATAATGGGTTTGGCTCTAAATGTGACTTGATGCTTCTCTCTTGCAGAGTTTAAAATTCTTTCTTTGTTCAGTACTCTTGACAGTTTCTCTGTAGTATGTCCTGGTGTGGTTCTTTTCTGGTCATGTATAGTTAGAATTCTAAAGACCTTCCACACCTGGATGTCCATGTTTTTCCCCATATTTGGGAAATTTTCTGAACTATTTCACTGAATAGGTTTTCTATGCCATTGACATTTATGTTTTTTCCCTCCAGGTATGCCAATAGTGAGAGCATTTGATCTTTTACTGGTGCCCACCGATCTTGAATGTTCTCTTCATTCCTCTTTAATTTTTTTCTTTCCTTCTGTCTAAATTGTAATATTTGCCTTCAAGCTCTGAAATTCATTCTTCTGCTGGATCTAGTCTGTTGTTGAGGTTTTCAAGTGAATTTTCATGTTGAACTTTTCACTTTTAAGATTTCTGATGAGTTCTCTTTCAAATTATCTTTCCCGAATTTCTCATTCATATACTTCATTGTCTTTCTTATTTCATATCATTATTTATCTGCATTCTCTTGAATTTCGTTGGGTTTTTTTTAAATTCTTTTTTTGAATTCCTTATCAGGCATTTCATTCACATCAGTATCTATGGAATCTGTCACTAGAAAGTTATGAACTTTCGATGTCATATCACCTTCTTTTGTTATATTTATGGTGCTTCTGAGTTGAACTTTGTGCATCTGTCGGATGGATAGTGTTATGGGATATCTGTCTGCCGATGGTGTGTCTCAGGGTATCAGCTTATTGTACAATGTTGAGTTTATTTCCACCCTGGCACCATAGTGTAATCTTCCTGTAGCTTCTTTAGCTGTGATTAGTATATTTGGGCAAACAGCATAGAGTATCAGAATCGGAGAGACCTACTGCCTCTGCAAGTCTTTCAAGAGTAGGGTCCCTCTGGCCATCAGGCAGTTGTTCTGAGTGGGGTGCGCCCTCTGTGGTTATGCTGACAATGGTGACGGTGGTTTCCACAGGCTCTTTTAATACTGGGTGTTCCTTGGAAGCGTTTCTGTGACTGGCTGCTCCAGTTATGGCAAATGGCCCAAAGCCCTTGTCCTCTGAATAGACACTGATATGGGTCTAGGTGCTTCACGGTGAGGAAGAGGCAGGGTCTGGAATCACAGATCCCTAAAGGGAACATTTTAACATCTGCCAGGCCCCCCATTCTGACACTCAAAACTTTAAAAGACAGAATCTCCCTAACTTTCCACAGATAGCCTGCACTCTAGTGTAGGAGTATAAATCTACTCAGATGCCACAAAATAAAAACTTATCGAATTCCGATAGCCAACGTAAAACATTGTCATAAAGTCAAGTGAAATCTAAGCCTTGGTAAACTCTCTTTCCTTCATGCCTTCAGACCCTAGGGGTGGTAACAGCTACACTGTTGCTACATCTGGCCTGCTGCAGCAACTCCTACACCTGTCCTTACCTTTACAGGTAGGCACAGTCCTTGCATAAATACATCTCCACAAGTCAAACTAATTTGATTACGCCACCTGCTTTCTGCTGGAATCCAGACAAATGCAAACATATTTTTGAAATAAATTTTGATGCATTTGCACTGTGAAATACTATTCAGATGTTAAAAAGAATGAGGTCCAAATGTAATGATGGAAGTGTCTCCAGGACAACTTATTGTTAGGTAAGAAGAGCCTAGAAAAAAATACCTTTATAGTATGGTCCCATTTACATAAAATAGAAATACACATATGTACCTTTAAACACCTGTGGGCTGGAGCAGTGGCTCAGTGGTATCACACTTGCCTGGCATGCGTGAGGACCCAGCAACACATACACAACTAAGTGTTGGAGCAATGAAAACCAGATGAAAAACTAAATAAGATTGATTCTCTCTCTCTCTTGCTCTCCCTCCCTCTCTCTCTTAAAAAAAGTGTATTTATAAACCCTTATATGAGATTATATATATATATATATATTTATTTAGAGAGGGGGAGGGAGGGAGCAAAAGGGAAGAATAGAAGGCTTTTCAAACAAGTTTTTTTCTGTGAATGAGTGAGAATTGAGGAAAATCATGAATGGAAGAATTTCACATTTTGCTTTATTTTTCTTGTAATGCTTAACCTATCGCAAGAGAACACATGCAAATATTGTGTAATTTTTAACTTGTAGTACATAAGGGCATTGAATAAATAGTTCCCGTTGCTCTAGGACATTGTATCAATCAATGATCAAATCAGGAAACAAACCAAATTGATAGAAAAGAATTTATTGCAAGGAATTAAATGCCCGTGAAATGGTCGGAAGGCTGTATGAATGCACTGTGGTCTCAGAATAGCACACACCCGCGTGTGGGGATCCCAGCTGTGCATAATCACAGTGAGGCCACCAATGGGAGGAGAAACACCACCCACAGAGCAATAGCCAGGGAGTTGGAACCAGGACCAGCACTGTGGCTGCCCCAACTGCATCCGGACATCCAGGATGTTGAAGTCTGGCACTGGAGCCCTGCTACTGTCACCTGCAGACTGCTCCCAGGGGGGCCCCTCTCCTGCAGCAGGAAAGCAAAGGCAGGAGGAAAGGAGTTTCTAGCTCACTCCTTCCAAGTCTCACCTGCCTGCATCTCCCTGATGCCACACTCCAGCTGTCCAGCTACAAGCATGTTCAAGCAACCTTCACTTTTATTTTCTTTCTCTCTTTTTCAGGCTGCAGGAAAGGTAGAGTGAAGCTAGCTAGCTAAACCTTTATTCTGGGGAGAGGGGAGAAGAATTAAGACATTTCAGATACACAAAAATAAAAAATTTACTACCTATAGAATCTTGGGAAAAAAACTGCTAAAGGATGTACTCTTTTTTTTTAAGTAAAAGGGACAGAGAGAGAGAGAGAGAGAGAATCAATTTTATTTAGTTTTTCATGTGGCTTTTATTGTTCCTACACTTTGCTGTGTACGTGGTGCTGGGGTTCGAACCTGTGTACTCGTGCATGCCAAACCGTAATTGCTGAGCCACCACTCCATCCCTAAAGGATTTATTCTGAGAATAAAAAAATGAATCATAGGTTAATGTGGGGATTTAAGAAGTGTTTTTAAACTTAAAGTCTTAATTAACCTTCACAGTCTCCTTTGATCTGGGCCTTGATAATTAAAAGCAAGGGTCAGCAAATTTCTCTTGTAAAGACCTAATAATAACTATCATCAGCTTCGCAGGCCCTCCAGTCTCTGTCCCAACTAATCAACTTTGCTACTGTAACACAAAAGTCAGTGACAATACAAAAACAAAGCACCAGACAATTCCAATAAAACTTTATTGATAGCAACAAGTAGTGAATTGGAATTCATCCATAGGGTATATAGTTTGGGGATCCCGAACTAAGAGGATCACCAGGCATAGAACCCTAAAAGAGCATTTCTGGAAAAGGAGAGGTATTGAATGTGTTGAGAAATTGCACGGAGTCATCAGAGTTGGCCAAGTAGTCTGTGGTGTAGCCTACATTGTATACCACGGAAGTGGCAAAAGATGAGCCGCAAAAAGGAAGTTGAGGTCAGGTCCAGAAGAGTTTTGGATTTGTATGTTAACGAGTTACTGTGAAAAGTCAAAATAAGAGAATTTTAATTAGGATTTTGTCATGATCAAATATATGCTTAAGGAGAAAAAGAAACACCGTGGGGCTGGGGATGGAAGCCGGGGCCTTGTACCTGTGAGACAAGCACTCTACCACTGAGCTACTCCCCCAGCTGGGAACGGCATCTTGAAGAACCCTGAGGACAATGTCCCTCAGCCTGCTCCCAGGAAAAGGCTACTACCTGTCCCCATAGCCACACCGACATTGCGTTCCTTCTTTGCTTTTCCAGCCTTGAAGTGCCAGTCATCAGGCTAGTTCTTTGGACTCAGCTTCTGCCCTTGATCTTCTCTTGACCTTGGCTCTGTCTGGCATTTGATCTGGTGCTACGTGTTCTGGGCAGTAGTGAAACACCAGAACGATGCTTAGCTCTCTTTGACAATCTTTTTGCTCGTTTCTTGTTTTTGCTGAAAGATACTGTTAGTGTGTGTTTTAATATTAGCACAAAGCTAATGGGGAATCTCTATTTTTTTATTTTGAAGGCAATGTCTCTCCAATACCAAAATGTAAGGTTTGCTAATGTGGATGTGGACCAATCTCCGGTAAGAATCTTAAATCCAACTTGTGGACACTTAAAACCTAAGTGCAATGTAATCAAGGAGCGCTGTCTCCATGATTACATCATCAGTGTAAAATCAAGTAGAATTTCACCTTTTGTTCCTGATAAACTATAGTTTATCATACATATTGTATGATAAACTATAGTTTATCATACAATGCTCTTGTATGTCTTACATTTCTTTTTTAATAATTAGTAAATATGTGCCTCTCCTGCTGCCCCTCCCCACCCCCAAACCATGGCAGCTCTCGCTAATCAATCCCAACTTTCTGCCCCCCTTGCCCTGGACCCTGCCCTAGAATCCTCATCAGCAGATGTGCTCCAGGAAGATAATACCAATGCATGGACTTAGGTTCGCGTTGCAAAGTAATTCCATCTCCACCATGTGATAAATTATTAATCATTTTTCTAAAACTGAACTCAATGTGTTATAAGCATATTGTTATATCTTGCTTTATCTTATGATTTTCTGTGGGTTTTCTTAAATATCACAAGGAATTCCAAGATATTCTTCTTTCCTGCCCCTAGAATCATCCTTCCCCACCCCACCCAAAATAATCAGCCTCATATTCTCCATTCACGTTTGTCTTATACATAATGTCTTGCAAAATTATTCCTCCTATTATTTGTTAATTTTGAGTGCAGGTGTGTGGGTGGCACCAGTGACTGAAACCAGGGGCACTCTGGCACTCAGCTACATCTCCATCCCTTCTTATTTTTTATTTTGAGAAAGGGTCTTGGTAAGTTTCTCAGGCTAACCTTAAGCTTGAGATCCTCCTGCCTCAGCCTCTTGAGTCTGTAGGATTATAGGCCTGTGCTGCTGCACCCAGCACATTTGTTAACTTGTAGTAAGGAAAAGTAACTGTGTTAACTTTGCATCACTGTAATAAAATAACTGAGATAATCAACTTATAAAGAGAAAAGGTTTATTTTGGCTCATAGTTTTGGAGATTCCAGGTCCATGATTGATTGGGCCTGTTACTTTGGTTCTATGACAAGGTAGCCAATATAGAGCATGGCAGAGCAAAGCTGCTCACCTCACTGCCAGGAAGTAAAATAGACAAAGAGGAAGGGTTCAGGGTCTCATGATCCCCTTCAAGAAAGCACCTCAGTGACCTACAGATCCCCCACTAGGCTCTACCTCTTAACGGGTCCATCACCTCCCAATAGGTTAAACCTCTATACACTTCACTTTCCCCATCTGCAAACCATGACAATAATAATTAGCAGGTGATCCAATATATACAATCTATGTCTTGTGTCCTGGCGTGTAACAGAAGTTCCATTTCTCCATTTCCTTCCAGCTTCATCAAAGTGTGACATTACTTAATTGCCCTTTCAGTTGAATCAGACACTATAACTTCAGAAAACATAGCAAGGGCCATCATCTCTTCTGCTCCTTATATCCACAAAGTTGTGCCCCATTGCTACAATCAATTTTAAAACATTTTCATCTCTCCAGAAAGAAACACTATACTCTTTTCCAGTCTCTCTAGTTTCCTCCATCCCCCACCCTCAGCCACAGGAGGCAACCCCAAATTTACACACTGACTACATGTACATTTGCTCGTACGTACACATGGATGCACAGATGGCCTATAGTCACCGTCTTCTTTTGAGTTTCATCCACAAAATGAAATTATTTTGCTGAATAATACAATTATATTCCACTGAATGGATTTACCACCTTTCATTTTGTAAAATCAAGTAGAATTTCACCTTTTGTTCCTGATAAACTATAGTAAATTTTCACACAACACTCTTGTATGTCTTACATACAAGATGGTGAACATTTAGATTGTTTATATCTTTTGACTACTGTAGTTAATGTTGATATTAACATCAGTGTACAAGTTCCTGCGTGAACATGAGTTGTCACTTCTTATGGTATACATCTAGAAGTGGAATTGCTGAATCGTGTGGTAACTCAACATTTAACTTTTAAGGAACTGACAAACTATTTTCCAAAGCAGCTACATCATTTTATATTCCCACCATCCCAATAAGAGTTCTAACTTCTCCACATCCTGGCCAACACTTGTGATTGTCAGACTTTTTTTATTATAGCTCTTTATCTTTTCAGCTGAACCAAACAATGCTTTTTTAGTAGTAATTTATTTATTAGTTGTCATTGCTATGGTCATGAAAATTATCATTTGCTGAGTGTGTGTGCACCTGTCTGTTTATATGAGTGTGTTGGGGGTACAAAAAGATATTTAATGCAATAAAAACACAGCTGTATTAAAGAGAGATGTTCAATTCTGTTGATGCTGTGGTTGGCTAATTTTCTTGTCACTCCTAAACAAGAGGAAAAAATCCTACCTTTTGGAAACAGTTTGGAATAGGTTAAAGCTATTGGGATTCCAGCCTATTTTCTTGTCTTTGGACTCTAACTCTTTTGCAAATGAGCAGTAAAGAGGATGTAGTTGTTAAAAGAAATAAAAGTATTAAAATGCTAGGCCCATATTTACAAGGGTATTTTTATTTGTTTCTATTTTTGCGAAAGGCTTTTCTGTACCGGTTTCCCTGGGCTCTTCTGCAGTCTTTCACAAAGCGCTTAATCCAGCATTCACTGAACCACTCAGCATTCTATTTTGGCCTCCATCTCTCAGCCCTCTTCTAGAGCTCTGGGTTGAAACAGCCTTGGAATACTAGAATGTTCATTCCCCATTGTGACATTTCTGGAGGCTTTGAGCATATGCTAGGAACGTTCTTGGCAGGAGAGTCTATAACGTGTCAGGTGTGCCTGGTGTGATGGCACATGCCTGTAATCCCAGTGGCTCAGGAGGTTGAGATAGAAAGATCTCAAGTCCAAGGCCAGCTTCAGCAACCTAGCCAGACTCTCAGCAACTTACTGAGCCCCTACCTCAAAATAAAAAATAAAAAGGGCTGAACACATAGTTCAGTGGTAGAGCAACACTGGGTTTAATCCCAAAAAAAAAAAAAAAAAAAAAGTTAGGTCTCCCTGGGCTTGAAGACACACCTCCTGAGAAGTCACCAAGTGATACGGCTGGTACAGAGAGAGGACACCAAAACTGCGACTTCATGCCATTTCTTTTCTTTCCCAGGAGTTGGCTGAAACTTGTCATATCAAAGCAGTACCCACATTTCAGATGTTCAAGCAAATCCAGAAGGTATGTTTCCATGGAAACCAGCAGGGGCAAATTAAATTGTAGAATCAGCAGAGTCAAAAAAAAGAAAAAGTGATGAAATAACAGCATTTTTTGCTAAAGCTTAGTAATTTTTATTTAAAACAAATGCAGGATTTATAACAAATCTCCCCATTTAGATCATCTGAGGCACCCAAGTCCATATGAATTATCCCACTGATACCCCTACCTTGGGGCAGAACCATCGAGAAAGAGTCTTCCAGAGAAGAACATGATAAAATTCTTCCACAGATGTAGAGGAGTCGTTAGTTAACATGGGAAATGTTCATAAAAAGCTATCACAGGGCAAGATGGTCTAGTGGTAGAATATGCAGGTTCTGGATTCAGAGTCCCACAGTCTCCCCTTTCCTAGCTGTGGGAGCCTAAGCATTTTCTTCATCTGTGTATATCTAGGTCTCCCTGTCTATGAAAATAGGGATCATAATAATTTTCCCTCTCGGGTTGTTGTGGAAATTAAACACATTCACGTATGTAAATTTTAGACCCATCCTGGCAGTAAGAGCTCAGCATGCTGTGCTCCTGCTATGGCAGACAGTAACGGAATGAAGTATCTGAAGCGTTCAGCACATGATGAAAGTAGAGTTTCGTACACGGCTGGGGGTATTAACAATTGTGGGTCATTTTTCAACAAAGCTAGGAGGTACAAAATGTTCATTCCCTTTCCCACAATTCCCTCATCTCCAGGAACTTGGCTTACAGAAATACTTCAGGGGAAAAGTGAGCAACTAAATTGTATAATAATTACAGCCGTATTTCTAATTTTTAAATGGGAGCAATCTAAATGCCTTTGTATAGCAGAACAGCTAAATAAACATTATGACACATCTACTCTCTGAAATAGTATTCATTTAAAATGTTGCGAAGACTATCTGTAAACGAATTCATTCTTAAACTCTGAGAAGATTATATTTGCAATGCAAAGAATAAAAGCATGTGATATGTGATATGCCAAGTGTAGCATTTTAGTTTCGGTTTTTATTTGTTACACATGTGTAGTGATATAATCTTTGCAATGGATTTAACCTATTTTTAAAAGTAACTTTACAGGATCCCTCCCCCGAGCTTTTACTAGTAAATTAAGGCTATTGAATACGTGTTCCCTCAGCCTGTCCACCTGCATGGCAAGTTGCCTATGTATCATCTTTTATTATTTTCTCCGCTCCCATCTCAAAAATAAAGATGTGTTCATTCAAAATTGATTCCACCCATGCATTTTTTTAAACAATTTTATTTTTATTTAGTTTTTCATGTGGCTTTCGTTGCTCTGAGACTTCATTGTGTACCTGGTGCTGGGGTTTGAACCCGGGTCCTCATGCATGCCAGGCAAGCACCGTAACCGCCGAGCCACCGCTCCAGCCCCAGTCCATGCATTTTGATGGCGCCCCCTCCTTTCTGTTCCGGACCTCTATCCTTCAGTTGCCTTCTTTCAAGCTCAGAGTTTGGACATGTGTTTTTGCCGCCTGTTATCCAGTCTCCATTATCTATAGCAGTATTCTGATTTCTTCCAAGGAACCACGTACTTTTCCATCTTAACCCAGGTGCTTCCTTAGGGCTCCATCTCCAGGTGTAGACCAGTCAGTGAACTCTGCCCCATGAGCAACGGACTCCTGATTCTAGCCAAGCCAATCCAAGCTGAATCAGAGTTAATTCCAGGACTTAGCTTGAGCAGCCAGGAAAAGTCTTCCCTTTTGGTATCACTGGATTTGAATTTGGGACGAGATGGGGCTGATTATGGAACCTCTGGGGGGGGGTTGTTGTCATTGTTGGGTTTTGGGGTTTTGTTTTGTTTTTTTGTCACTTGCAAAAAAATATTCTAATGAATATATTTGATATTCTTTTAGACTGCTCCCCTTCCTTCCTTTCATGCTTTCATTCTTTTTTTTTTTCTTTCTATTTTGTTAGAGAAGGACAATGAGAGAGACGGAGAGAATCAATTTTTATTGAGTTTTTTCACATGGAATTCGTTGCTCAGACACTTAGCTGTGTACGTGGGTGCTGGAGTTTGAACCCGTGTACTCGCACATGCCAGGCAAGCACCGTAACCACTGAGCCACCACTGCAGCCCCTCATGCTTTCATTCTTGAAAGAGTAGAACACATTTCATATTTCCAATTTCTATTTTCTACTCATTCCCCTATCTACTGTCTTTAATGTCACCAAGTATTTCCACACATCTCATTTAAATCGCCATTTCTCAATCCTCCTATTTTTTGGTTACACAAAAATGCAATTAACTAACCAGCTTCTATATTCTAGAAACTTCCTCCTCTTTTGGCTTCTATCCCCGATCCCTCCCCCAAGCTCTCATCTGGTTTGTTTCCTCTGGATTCAAACATCAGTGCTTCCCAAAATTCCATTCTCTTCTCATCCCACCTTCTGTGCTTTAGCAATTTCAATATTCAGGTTATAAATATAACTTATTTACACAATTTACCTTTATGGCTTTGTTCTTTTTTCCTAATAGACCCTTCCATGGCTCTGTGTGTGCCGTTCCTTATTTAAAACTTGAGGCCTTTCTCCCTCCTTTGCCTACAGGATCACAGCTAAACCCTGTTCCAGTCTGGCATTTAAATTTCTCCATGATTTTGACCCATGCCATCATGGGTCAAAATCTTTACTGCTTACCTCGACTCTTAACTTCATGTGATTTCTGATACTATTTCGAACACTTGGAGTAGCTCAGATCTGATTTGAAAGCCTGCTGTCTAGAAGAACACTAGGTGGAACAGAAGCCTTATGCATGACGTAAGCCAACGAAGGGACGAGTAAATGCTTCTGTCTTCTGCCTGCATCTCACTGCTGGCTCTGCCTGCGTTCCCAGGTCCGTCCTTGTTCCACTCCGATTCAGCGCAAATTTCTCTCCAGCTCAGTACAGGCCTCTGGTTTCACTCCTTCCGCAAATGACATTGCTTGGTGGCTGCTACCACTCCATAGATTTTACTCCTAATTTATGATGTTGCAAGACTGAATTCTTGGCTTACTGTGTATCTAGACTATGGAGCAAATCCAAGCCATGCTTTAGAGGAAAGGCCTGGGCCTGTTTGGTCTCAGCTATGTACAGAGGTTGGAAAACCCTCATTCAGGGAAGGGAAATATTCTTATAACAATTATATTTTAATTGGTGACTAAAGGGTACAGATCTCTTGAATTGATGGAACAAGACTACACTCCAGAGGTCACTGAGTCAGCCAGCTTTTCATTATTATAACAAATACCTGAGATAATCAATGGTTTTAGTCAGCTTTTTTATTGCTGTGACCCAAGAACCCAATAAGAACAATTTTAGGAGGAAAGTTTATTTGAGGGCTCACATTTTCAGAGGCCTTAGCCCATAAACGGCTGGCTCCATTCCCCAGGGCTTGAGGTGAGGCTGAACATCATGGCAGAAGAGTGTGGCAGAGAGAAGCGGGTCAACACATGGCTCCAGGCAGCGTTGAGACAGCACACCAGATACAAAACGTACCCAAAGGCACACCCTCAAAGACCCACCTCTCCAGCCACACCCTACCAGCCCACAGCTCCCAGGAAGCCTACGAGGGATTAGCTCACTGATTGGGTAAAGCTCTCATAACTAATCATTTCACCTCTGAGCTTTTTCTGAATTGTCTCACATGAGCTTCTGGGGACATCTTTCATCCGAAACATAACATCAACTCAGGATTATTTTGAATCATGATTTTTGGAGATTTGGTCCATGATTAGTTGGCCCCATTTGTTTTTTGTTTGTTTGTTTTTTGCTGGTGGTGGTGGTTTGTTTGCTTTTATTTTGTTTTGCTTTGTTTGAGAGAGAGAGAAACAGAGTTCATTTTTATATTTTCATCTGTTTTTTTTTCCTCCACTTAGTTGTGTATGTGGTGCTGGGGTTTGAACCTGGGTCCTTGCATATGCCAGGCAAGCGCTCTACCACTGAGCCACCGTCCAGACCCTGGCCCCATTGCTTTTGAGTCTGTGAGGCAGAACATCATGGCAGAGAGGACAAAGCTGAGCAAAACCACTCTCCTCCTGGCCCAGAAGCAAAAGAGAGAAAGAGGAAGGGCCCAGGATCCCACAATCCCTTGTAAGAGCACACTCCAGTGACTCGAAACCTCCTCCTAATCACCACCTACTAAAGGCTCCATGACTTCCTAATAGTGCCACCCTGAGGGAAGCCACTACCACACTGACCTTGGGGAGACTTAGATCCACACTAGAGCACGAAGGATCTCAAATCTGAACTTACTGCTGGGTAACTATCAGGAAATAAAATCAACTGAATTGACAATTCTGCCAGTGAGTTCATCTACCTCCCTATATTCTCATTCCAAGGCCACACAGTAAGCCTCTGTTATGATGTGCATAGCCACAGAAGTTGTCTTGAAATTTTAATTTTTCATTGAACATTATTAACTTACCATCCTGGTTATAGTATTTAAAAAATCCAGTTTAAATAATTTACATCACAATGTACACCAAGGAGTCTACTTATAAATTTTGTTTGCACATATAATTATGTCTCCTGACACATTCATACCTGGATCAATTTAGATGTCATTTGAGGACCTCCAAAGAAAATAATTCCAAGAAAGGGGTAGAGTCATGGCTCAGTGGTCACAGCCCTTGCCTGGCATGCACAAGGACATGGGTTCAAACCCCAGTACCACATACACAACAAAATGTCAGAACAACAACAAAAAAAAAACCACATGAGAAACTAAATAAAATTGATTCTCTCTCTCTTTCTCTCTCTCTCTCACTGTCTCTCATTCTTTAAAAAAAATTCCAAGAATGACTCTATTTGACAAAATAAATGTTCATCTTCTGTGCAAAAGACAAGGATCATAAAATGGAGGAGGAGAACCTAAGAAGATATTCCAAATATTTCACCTCCAGCCCCTGTGTTTGTCGTCTGAGCAGCACTGTAGGGCTCTTCAGGGTCCCCACTTCTACCATTGCACCCAGCACTGCACTTAAACCACCTGTAAAACTCTCCCCCGACCCCAGTTCTATCCATAGCGATCCGTAAGGAAAGTCACTGGAACTAGAGAAGGCTTGGGGTGCCCAGGCATAAAGATCCATTCATGTGAACTTCCTTCCTCTCGTGACAGAACTGGGAAAGCTCTCATTGACATCCACTATCTTCCTGGGAGTAGAAAAAAATTAAATTCACTTCTTTGAAACCACCTCCATAAATGTGCTCCACCCTTCACCTGGGACAGCACAACTGGAAATTGATTTATTGAAGCAATTATGTTTTATTTATCTATAATCTTTCAAAAACCCCTAGAGTCTAGTTTCTATGAAGGATTGTTTCTGGAAATGCCCTCCCATTTCTGGTAAAATATCGGAAAAGAGCCACCATCCATTATGCCCTTTCAAATGTACATAATCTAAAAGTCTTATGATAATTCCTCCTAGAGCACAGAGTTAGGAGACTGTTCACCTCCCTTGAAAATATCATCCATTTCCTTTCATTAGAACAGAAAAACAAAATAGGGAATCCTTTGGGTTTCTCTTATTGCCATTGTTTCCAAGAGTCTCAGGATTACCTCCTCTGACTGAATTCAGTAGCATCCCTCACCTGAAGTTTCCTGATATTCCCAGACGGACCCACATTACATCACCTTTATGTTTTTGTTATTTTATTTTGCCTTGATTCATGCTCATTTCAATTATTTTTAAAGTATGTAAATCATACATGAAACAAAACATCAAAAAACCAAAATAAATGAAGTCATTTG
>PVKS010040702.1:0-16462 GCA_004027875.1 Aplodontia rufa
AATCTCCACATATATGTGTGTTTTGTGCTATGGTTTTTGCTGTTAATTATTAGGGTCATGGCATCATGATCTTATAGGATATATAGAATAATATCTACTTTTTTAATATTTGCTGAAATTTCCTTCTTGAACTAAGATATGATCTATTCTGGACAAGGATCCATGTGCTGCTGAGAAGAAGGTATACTCTGCCAATTTGGGGTGGAATATTCTGTAGATGTCTGTTTGATTTATGGTGTTGTTTAGACTGGAGATCTCTTTATTATTGTTTGCTTTGATGATCTGTCTATTGGTGATAAAGGAGTGTTAAAGTCTCCCGCTACCATTGTGAGGTCCACAAGTGGTTTTATAACTTGGAGTATTTTTCCACATAGTTGGGAGCATTGGTGTTTGGAGAGTGTATATTTACTATGGTTGTTTCCTCCTGTTATATTATTCCCTTTACTAGGATGTAGTGGCCTTCTTTATCTCTTTTTATTAATTTATTTTTGAAATCCACTTTGTCAGATATAAGAATTGCAACTCCAGCTTCCTTTCTTGGGCTGTATGTCTGGTAGATTTTTTTCCATCCTTTCCCCCTTAATCTGTGGGTGTCACTGGCTGTAAGGTGGGTTTCCTGTAAGCAGCATATTGTTGGATTTTGTTTTTTAATCCAATCTGCTAGTTTGTGTCTTTTGATTGGTGCACTGAGACCATTCACATTTAGTGTTAGAATTGTTAGGTGGTTGTGGTTCATATTCGTTATGTTTTATTAGTAAATTCTGTGCTGTTTTAGTCATCTGTTGATAGCCTGTACCTTATTGAATTTCTGCTGATTGTGGGTTTTGAGGTATATTAGCTTATACTTGTATCTGGAGTTTATCTTTGCGAATTCTTTGTTAATACTGGCTTTCTGTTCACGAATACTGCAGGTTTGTTCTTATCATGAAAAGTTTTTATTTCTCCCTCAAATTTGAAGCTGGGTTTTGCTGGGTATAGTACTCTTGGCTGCATGTTGTATTCATTGAGGCATTGGAAGATCTCCTTCCAGAATCTGAAAAGTCAGATGTGATTCTGATTGGTTTGCCTCTGAATGTGATTTGGTGTTTCTCCTTTGCTGTTTTCAATATTCTTTCCTTGATTTCCCTGTTGTACATTTTGAACATGATGTGTCTTGGTGAGTAGAGTGATATTTTTAATTTGATTCTCAGATGTAAAAGTGAACTAATGAAGAACTGAATGTAAAGGACCTGAGCAATGCCTAGTGTATAGTAGGTGCTCTACGAATATTGGGTTTCAAAGATGTGCTTGGCTCTGTCAGGGTCTGTTAGAGATAGAGAGAAACATGAACCCTGGGACCTGCATGTGAAATTAACAAACCGTGCCAGAAAGAGGCAACGACACATCTTTGATCCTGGTTGGTATTTGTTGTATATTGTTTTGTGGGGTTTTTGTTGTTGTTGTTTGGTTTTGGTTCTGGTACTAGGGATTGAACCTAGGGGTGCTTAACCACTGAGCAATATTCTCATCTCTTTTTTATTTTGAGACAGGATCTCTTTAAGTTGCTGAAGCTGACTTTGAACTTGCCATCCTCCTACATCAGTCTCCTGAGTTCCTGGAATTGCAGACTTACACCACTGTGCCCAGTTTCAACCCAGTTTGGAGGGGGGGGGGTTGTTTGGGGGTTTTTTTGTTTTCTTTTTTTTTTAGAAGCAGGGACAGTGAGAGATAAAGAATCAATCTTTATTTAGTTTTTCATGTGGCTTTCGTTGCTCCAACACTTTGTTCTGTACATGGTGCTAGGGTACGAACCCACGTCCTTAAGCATGCCACACAAGCACCTTAACCACTGAGCCGCTGCTCCAGCCCCTCAACCCTGATTTTTAAAACAGGAACAAAGAGCCACATCCATGTGCTGCTTCTATCCTTGTAACGGTGTTCGATGTCCAAGCATAGTGGCACCTCTCTTTCAGGCCCCCTCGGAGTGCTAGGGGACTAAAGGGACGGTTGATTAAGCCAGAGGCCCTGAACCTTTGCTCAATGGGGAAAAAGAAGTGGTGTGGCTGCTATAGGAAACGGTATGGTGGTGCCTCAAAAGATTAAACTTGGGGGGCTAGAGCGATGGCTCAGCAGTTGTGGCAAGTTGTGCAAGTTGTGTAAGTATGCGAATTCAAACCCTAGCACCACACACATAACAAAGTCTCAGAGCAACGAAGCCCACATGAAAAACTAAGTAAAAATTGTTCCTCTCTTTCTCTCTCTCACTGTCCCTCTCTCTTTAAAAAAAAAAAAAATTAAACTTGACATTTCCTATCATCCAGTCATTCCAATACTAGGTATGTACCCAGAAGAATTGAAAGTAGGGGAGGTGTTTTCAAACAGAAAATTGTACACCCATGTTCAGATCAGCATTATCTACAATAGCCAAAAAATAGAACTTTCCAAATATTCATCAACAGATGAACAGAGAAGCAAAATGTGGTATGGACGCTTAATGCCATTTGACATTTTAAAAAAAGGAAATTCTGATACATGCTACTACATGGATGAAGACATGCCAAGTGAAATAAGCAGTCACAAAAAGATGAATATAATTCCACTTATTCGAGGTTCCTGGAGTAGCCAGATTCATAGAAACAGAAAGTGATCGACGATAGCCAGGGCCTGGGAGAAGCAAGGAGGAGGAAGTACTGTTTGATAGGTATGAATTTTCAGTGTGGGAAGATGAATAAGTCCTGGAGATGGATGGTGGTGATGGATGCAACATGAAGGTACTTAATGCCCCTGAATTTGTACACTTCGAAATTATTAAAATGGCAAATTTTATGTTATATGTATCTTACCACAATTTTTAAAATGCTGAAAAATAGAAAAGAATAAAAGATGTCCATCCAGCTAATAACAAGAGTAGACCCCCAACCTCAGCTCTAGGTCGTGAGTCACCTCTGTACACCTTCCTCCCCAAGGTCATGGCCCATCCCTGCTGGAACGCCCTGAAGCTCACTCCACTCCAGGCAGGCAATTAAACCTTGGTGATAGTTCTTGCTGGCAGTTCCCTCTCCTTTCCCACACGGTTCTAGCCTCCCTTAATCAGATTCCTTAAAGGAAACTAATTAGTCTAACCCCCCTCTGCTGTTATCCCACAAAAAGTAGAGACCCCAGCTGTTTTATAGGGGATGTGGCTAGACCGGTGGGCACCTGTTTTTCTTTACATTGTCTTAAGTGGAGCGGCCTGGGGAGCTTCTGTCAGCCAGCATGCCGGAGCAGGGGGCAGCTAGGTGAGGGGATCTGCCTCCAGCTCGTGGATCAGTGACAGAGGGGATTCCAGTTTGGGGAAAGGCCTGCACTGTCCACTTAGACGGCTTTTGGAGAAGACCCACAGAGGAAGCAGAGGGTTCCTGAAACACGAGACTGTGTGGCAGCTGAGATTGGCGGTGCCAGGAGGCTAGCCAAGAAAAAAAGGAAAACATTTGGCCATGGAAAGGCTCTTGCAGGCTTGATCAGACCCTTAGGAGAAGAACAAGAAAAGCAGAACCTGAGAGGAGGGCAGAGGTACACACCAGGACAGCTGTCCCGGTGATGCCTGGGAGGGGGTTAACCAGCCCCTGTCATCCTGCAAGAGGAGCCAGCAGGCCATGCCCTAGTCGGGCGCCTTCCCGTACATAAAGACACAATCAGCTTGAACTCAGCATGTCATGGCGCTTGGAAGACCTGATGGTTTGGGGATGTGGGGACATGATCCAGCTTTGCCACAGATCAAAACCTAGCTCCACAGGGGACTTCACTTCTGGTTCTACTCTGAGCAAAGATTTTGCATGGTCAGGAGATTCATATTGGCCTGAACATCCAGTCTCCACCATTTGTTTTGTAGGTGAGGGCCAGAGAGAGGGCACCCAGCCCCAGTTGGTGAGGGGCAGAGCAGTGCCGAGTCCCAGGCCTAGCTGAACAGGTTACCTCCCTCGGCCTGCATAACTCATCTACAAACGCCCAACAGCTCTGTAAACTCCCTTCACATCTGGTAGTTCTTTAAGGATAAAGGCTGAGAGTTAACCTTGTTCCTTTTTCCCAACGTGTCCGACCCAGAGCTGACTGTGTGGTCGGAGCTGGGCGAATTCTTTGTAGATGAGAGCATCCCCAATATGGGCCGAGGAAGGATATGAGGCAGGGCTTAGAGTCTCCACTTCCAGAGAACACAGCCCGCAGAAGTTCCCCCAGTCTCGCCAGCACCCAAGGGGCCGGGTGAGTTTGGAGATGAATCCAGCTGTGTTTCATGCCCCTGTGATGACTTGAGAGCAAATGAAAGGCCTATGTGCCATGTTGGAGTTCGTCCCTTGCGGTCATAACGTCATGGCTCTGTGATACCAACCCGACCCTCCATACCTGCGAAGATCATCTTCCCATCAGACAATGCCATACATCTCAAGTGCTTTTCCCTACTAGGAAAGCACTTTTCCATGTAATGTAGGAACACAGAAGAATTCCTCATCTTTCCCTTAATGCTCCCCATTTCCTATCTTCCCAGCATTACTCCGAACACAGGTAGTCATGTGTGCAGATGGTGTTAAAGAAGCAGTAAGTTGGTTCATACGTAGCTGTCCAGATGGCCACCATATTCTGTGACTGCTCAGAATGTGGAAGCACCTTTCCCACACAATAACATTCCCAAAAAGTATCAGCCAGGAAATAGCCTGGCGGTCACAGAGGGCCCCAGCCCAGAAGCAAACCCATGTGGCTGACTCCTGAGGGATCTGGATTTTCCACTTCATCTTTGTTTACATTCTGTTCTAATAAGTATCTCCATTACACTAATCTCTTTCCTCTCTAAAGTCTGTGGACCTCGGAGGAGAGATTGCTGTTTTCCTTCTCCCTCCTGCTTGGTGGCCTGTCAGCCTCCACCCTGATTTGTCTTTAGCACTCTTTCAGGCCCCAATAAACCAGGGTGGAAACTTTTTACTATCAAGAGCCACTGCCCCATGGACAAGATCAAGGCCACACACACACAGTTGTGTACCAGAGCTTTTTCTGTTGAGGTTTTTTTTGTTGTTGTTTGTTTTGTTTTGTTCTTGGCTTGTTTTGGAGAAAATAGAATGTTCAACTGACTCCGTTTGTAAATTAAGGGAACGTGAAGCTGTATTGTCATTAAATAGAGCTCACCTCTAGCAATCACATAAGATATAGTAGCACACATTTTGTTTTCTAATTTGACTTTCTCTTATTTATTCCCTGCATTCCAATTTCTGCGGCTATTTATATTATTCTATGGTAAGTATTTGGGTATATGTCTCAAACCATTTTTTAAAGTCAAGAAGTAAAGAATACATAAATAAATGCAAGTCATGTCACAAATACTAAGAAAATGCTGCATTTTAATTATATATGTATACATATATATATAGCACCAGTGAAAGGAAAAGAAGAGGAAGGAAAGAAGGGAGAAAGGAGGAAGAAAGATAAATAAAGAGGGAATTAGAGAGCAAAGGGGAAAGGAAATGAGAGAAAAAGGTTAAGAACCAAGTCTGAAGGCTAGGAGTTAAGTCTAATTGACCTAAGTCTAGTTAACAAAGGAAGGCTTGCACACACACACACACCCCACACACACACTCCTTCCCACTGGGTGGAATTCTCCCTCCCACCAGCTGGTCGTCTGCACCCAACGATGAGAATTGCTGCTAATTATTGAAGTCCTGCTATCTGACAGGTGCTGTGCATTTATTATTTACAGTTTTCACAATGGCTCTGTGAAGTCAGAATTCTACCTGTGAAGAAACTGCTCAGAGACATCATGAAATGGCTAAGACGACACCGTAGCAGATGCGAGCTGTTGTCCTTGGTACAGTGTCCCCCTGTTTGGGAACAAAACCTCATGTTCCCTTTGGGAACACGCTCTCCTGGCCTGTCAGTGTACTCATCCCCTGGCCACCAAGACAGATTGATTGGTGAACACCTGATGCCACCCAGGTCAGTGAAATTTAACTCTGAGAATTTGGTTCAAGATATTCAGAAAATACTTTTCTGAATTATTTCCACTGGGATTGGAAAGTAACACAAAAGACAGAGGAGGTAAGGATCAGGAAACAGGTAAAGCGACTAAGCAAGAATCAGGTCCCTTGAGCTTTGAGGTATAGCTATGGCTGCACTTTCCAGTTTAGGAACCAATAAATCCCCCCAACACACTTTTTTCAAGCCGGGTTGAATTCTGTTATTTGCAAACCAAGTTTTCCGAATTAGTATTCCTTATACGTAAGGAGACCAGACCCACCCAACCCCAAAGTGTCTGCCCTCCCTCTCCCACCATACCTCTTCTCCAGAGCATGGTGGGTCTGGAAAGCCACTAGCCTGCCCCGTCCCCTCACCTGGGAAGTCCACATGCCTGAATACTGCCTCCCACCACTCTGACATCTGCCCACTAGTCTTCTGGAAGATGCTTTCTCAGAGTCATCAAGAAAGGCCTGGCACAGCTAGATTGTGGAGTTGACATGTTAATAGGGAATCTGAGCCATTTGAAATACACATAATTGTCCTTATTGATTGTAGCAGGAAAAATGAGGATGCTGAAGAGCTCATTCAGACAACTTGTTTCAAAGAAATTAAAACTAAGACAAAAGTTAAATCAAGTTCCAGGTCTAAGGCTCCTGTCACTGGCATAGATTTCTAAAGAGGAGAAAAGCTATCATGATTCAACCCTGATACTATGGAACAGTTTAAAACAGGGCACAAATCTAAATCTAGGATCTCAAACATAGTGGGAGCTTATAAATCATCCGCCCCAACATCACCAAAGGCAGAACCCCTTCCCAGTATCCCTGAGCTTTAAGCATCAGCCCTTGTTTAAATTATCCCAGCAACAGGAGAATCACTGCTTACTAAGGCAGTCCATCCCATCACTGAGCAGCTCTAATTAGCAATAAATTCTTTCTCAAACGATGAAAATAAAAATGATTCATGTAGCAGGAAAAATACGGAAACCACAAAGCCAAGGCAATGGGGAAATTCTGCCTTTCAAATCAGGGTAAAAGAAAGAAAAATTTGGTGGGGTAAGGGATAGAAAATAGACTATTCGAGCTGGGGAAAAGCTTTAACAACTCTTACTGTACACTAAAAATATATTTGCTTCCCTTGACATTTTCCCAAAGACACCAGTAAAGTTCTAATTTAATTTAATTGACTTTGGTTGCTGGACTGTGCTCCTCGGAGTGCAATTCTCCACCAAGGCTAAACCTCATGAGACCCAGTTTGGGGTTGAGTTATGTTTACATTAATTTTAAGTCTACTTCCTTGTAAATCCCACCCAGGTTATAAGGGTAGGGATGCAGGGATGAAGACACAGAACCAATTATGGACCAGGAATACAGAACAGAGGATTGACTGTAAAAGAGAGAACTGAAGTTACTACAGGTAAAGCCTATGGTGAGAGAGGTACTTACTGGAAGGGTGCCCCAACTTGATGATAAATCACCTGAGCTAATCAAATGTCCTTAGGACACCATTGTTCCCAGCAAGTGCGGGCTGAGTCAAATGTGCCACAAGGCAAGACACAGAGGTGGAACCCAGGTAGGTCATTAGAGTGTGACTCTTCCAGGGTCATTAATTGCAAACAGAAGCTGCCACTGGAGGGTTAAGCAGAAAGGGAGTTTGTGAAGAGGATATTGGATGCTCATAAAATCTTTGGGAATGCTGCAGAAACAGCTCTAGGCTAAGTTTTAAGAAACAGCATTTAACCCCATGCACCATGACACTAGTTGCACCTGGTCAAAAAACAAAGCCTACTCTGGGTGCAGTGGTGCACATCTGTAATCTCAGCAGCTCCAGAGGCTGAGGCAAGAGGATCACAAGTCCAAAGCCAGCCTCAGCAACTTCACAAAGCCCTAAACAACTTAGCGAGGCCCTGTTTCAAAATAAAAAAACAAAAAGGTCTGGGGATGTGGCTCAGTGGTTTAGCAGTCCTGGATTCAATCCCTGGTACAAAAAAGAAGAAGAAGAAAAAGCCTACAATCAGCAGAATGAAGAGATGAAGAGACAAACTGCAGAATGAGTGAAAATATTTTCAAACTATTCATCCAAGAAGAGGTTAATGTCCAGAATATAGAAAGAACTAAAAAATTTAACAGCAAAGGGGGAAAAAATCAGATCGAAAACTGGGCAAGTGATCTGAACAGATGTTTACCCAAACAAGATCCAAAAGAAGGTAACCAAAAGAGCAGTTGTAGTTTTTTTTCCAAGAACATCTCCCCATCCTAGACTTCCCAGAGGTTACTACATCAAGTTTCTGTCTCCTTCCAGCAACTTCCGAAGCTGATATGTAATTATATATGTTTACATCCTTTCAAATCATAAATGTAAGCGCACTGCACCAAAAAAGCCTGAAGTCACTACACTGCTGCCACCAAGTCCCACACGCATGCTGTGCTGTGACAGGCAGAACGGTTCTGCAGCAGCACCCGCTGCCAGAGCAAAGGCCACCACTCTGCTCTGCAAGTTCAGCTTGACGCCCGTACTGCTTCCATCCCCCGATAAATGGAGCCCACACTGAGCCTGCATCTCCATGCTGCATCACACCCGAGCCAAAGTCGATCGTTGACCCCTAAGGTCAACTGAGGTCACTTACCTGGGCACAAGCTGCCAGAAATTTTCAGACTTCTGCCTTCAAGAAACAAAGCTCTGCAGAAGAAAGGCAAGGGATCAGGGGATGGGAGGAGGGAGGTAGAGGGATGTGGGGGTGGAGGATATTGAACAAATTGTATTGCTGAATTGTGTGGATTTAGGAATTTGTGACAACTAATCCCAATGTTATGTAAAACTATAATGCACTAATAAAAAATAAATTAAAAAAAAAGAAATGGGGTTCTACGCTAGTTTCCTTGGACTACCATTGTATAATACCACACACCGGCTGGTGATTCAAACAAATTTATTTTCTCACAGTTGTAGAGGCTGAACATATGAGATCAGGTCGTCAGGTTTGGTTTCTTCTGGGCCTCTCTCGTTGGATAAGATGGTGGAGGACCATCTTATCCCTGTGTCTTCACATGGCATGAGAGTTAATGCTATGTGTCAAGTGATGGATTTATAGGTGTCGGATGGGCTAAACATCATTTCTAGGTACGACTATAAGGGCGTTTCTGTATGAGATCAGCATTTGAAAATTGACAATAATTTTCAATTATTATAATCTACTTATTAGTAGATTATTCTCTCCATTATGGGTGCGCACCATCCAATCTGTTGAGGGCCTAGAGAGATCAAAAGGCAGAGGAAGGGAGACCAGGCCTTCCCCTTTCCCTTGGACTGGGATTTAATTGATGCCAGCTTGCAGATGGCAGACCACGGGGCTTCACAATCATATGAACCAATTCCTTATAATAAGAGTGTGTGTGCTCACTTTCAAATACTGCTGGAATCCAAAAAGCATTAGCACCCCACAGCAATGAACAAATACAGTATTTTATTATTTAATTTCCATCAGAGCTTAGCAAATCGGTGTGGGATATTCTGGTTTGGGGCTTACCATTGGCTTAATTAAAATCCTTTTTGCTTCTCTGTCCATCTATTAGCAAAGTAGTAACTTACATTTGAATCCAGCCTTTGATGTATGAATTTCTGCTACATTATCATCTAAGATTACCTTCAAAATATTGTGAAATGTTGTACCCATGTTTATCTCTTGTACCTACTAAGTGCCTATGCACAGCAATGCACCTGTATATTTATCCTCACAGTGGTCCCATGAAGTGGGTATTGGTTTTCCATTTTACAGATGAGAGACCTAATAACCAAAGAAGCTCAATGACTAGCCCAAGCTCACATAGCTAATATTCAACAGAACACAGTTTCAAAGCAAAGCTTTCCACCTAAATCTAGAGAGTTCTTTTTATTGAACCCAGCTGCCTTCTTTAAGGCAGTCCAACAGAGACATGCCAGGAACACGGACACGTGGGGAAAACTTACAGGCCCTCTACCCTATCTTTCTCATTCCATAGGTGAGGAAAATGAGAGAAGCAGAAGCAAATAACTTCCCGAAAGTCACACAGTCAGTAGGTGGCAAATTGGGACAAGAGTCCATGTCCGCCATTGTTCTACTCGGACAGGACTGAGTAAGGTCCAAGCAGTTGAGTAATTCTCGGAGCCTGAGATTTAGCAAAGACAAAAACCCAACTTGTGCTCCTCATACTGCCACCTTCATTTCTTGGTCATCCTCTAACTTACGGACTTGGATAAAATGCTAAATGTCACAATACGGACAATGAACTCCCATGAGGTAAAAGTTGCTCAATGGAAAATGGGAGAAATAAAGAGGCTGGCCATTAAACTCCCCACCCTGTCACTGTCAGCTTTTTTGCTGCTGTGACTAAACAACCTGACAAGAACAATTTTAGGAAGAAAAGCTTATTTTAGGGCTCACAGTTTCAGAGGTCTTAGTCCACAGATGTCCAGCTCCATTCTTCAGGGCTGGCAGTGAGGCTGAACAGCATGGCGGAAGGCATGGATCCAAGCAGCAAAGAGCTTAAGGTGATACTTCGGGAAGGAGAGCAGAGAGAGAAGCTCCACCCCAGATATAGAACATTTACCACAAAGGCACACTCCCAATGACCCACCTCCGCCAGCCACACCCCACCAGCCTACATTTGCCAGTTAATCCCTATGAGGGGATTAACTCACTGAGTTAAGGCTTTTATAACCCAATCATTTCACCTCAGCCTTCCTGAATTGTCACACATGAGCTTTGGGGGACATCTCACATTCAAACCATAACAGTCACTTTGGTTCCTTACCACATAAGCCTCTGCGTCCAGCTGCTTGAGTGTGCTTTTAACATAGCCGCTAGCTTCCCTCCAAGCAAAGGATCCAAGAAAAAGCAAATCAGGAGCCACAGCATCTTTCATGACCCAACCTCATAATCATACACCATCACTTCTGCTGTATGCTACTAGCCACACAGAATAGCCCTAACACAATGTGGGAAGGAGTTATACAGGGACATGAAGAAGGGGACAGGGAGCAGTGTCCGCCATCTTGGAGACTGGCTACTAAACGTGGGTTTGTCCAAAACAAGTAAAGGTGTTAAGCAATTGTACCGCCCTCAGTTGACATCCACAGCCGAGCTGAGGCACAAAGCCTTCCTTCTAGTTTGTTGGTACTTTGGAAGAAAAAAAAAAAAACTAATAACATGTAAAATCAAGCTATCTCAGTTTAATATAAATAAGTGTCCCATTACATGTGCTTAATGTCACACTTCTACATGGACTTGACCTAGAAATGATCATTCGCACATACAGAGCTAGAATTCAGCAGAAAAACAAGTGTTTCCATTATGCACGCGCTCCTACTTGTTCTGTTCCTCTGTCAGCAAGAACCTAAGCAATGGGAGATGCATGAACTTCCATGGAGTTCTTCTCCATATCTGATTGCAAACTAAAGGCACAAAGGTGATTGAAAAGCTTCCAGGCCCAGGACACAGAAGCATAAAGTTTATTCTTCATTTCTCCCAATCACTTTCTTCCTAGGCAGGAACCCAGCCACCTACTCTCCTGGACCCAACCATTCAGCTTGCTTGTCTCTGCTCTCGTCCTCCTCTCCAGGCTGAAATGTCTGCCTACTACTTCCCTTGTATTTTCTTTATCCAAAAATGGGAATGTTTCTACACATTCCCAGAAAAAAAATTTAAATGGCGGGTGGCGGGAAACAGCCCAGACTTTTTATCTGTGATCTTATTCAATACAACCAATGTCATTCTCACAATTCTGAGCCAAGTGCCTAAGAGAGGATGGAATTAGTTTTAAATATGGAGGCATCTGGGGTCCCTGGTGAGCTAGACCCCATGACATTCCTAACCTACACTAAGCAAGAAACAAAACATACCTTTCAATTTCCGAGCAAACTAATGTGCATGTGACAAGAGCTGAATCAATAAGTAACTTGATAAAGTGGATAAAAATGGACTCCGGAGGGGAGTGTAACATCCTATTAAGCAAATTCAACCCAGACCACTTTCAATCAGCCATTTCAAACTGCAAAACTCAGAGACTAGAGTCTCTGTGGGAGAAGCTGGATCAATATTTTAAACCCAAACTCCTTAACTTTGTACTAACAACAAAACAGGGGGAAGAAAATTATGTCCTCTAAATTCAAGAGAGAAAAAAAGGATGGGGAAAACAGGGGAGGGGCAAGAAATATGTAGGCTGTAAGTTACACACAAGTCCCAAGGAATAAATCTGTCTTTCCTGAACCAGACAAATGCTGAGATCCAGCAGCCCAGCCACAAACAATCCTTCATGAATACTGAAAGAGGAGAAGGAAATATTCAGGTCACAAATTTATCTGATTGAAAGTCAGGAACTAAGTGAAGCCTGCAAAAGTTTGATTTCTTTTTTATTAATACTGGGGGAGGAAAGAAAATACCCTGAGATACCAGGCACAGAAGAAAGGGAAGCATTGCAGGCTGAAATTTTTTTTTCAAATTGCATGAATACCATCATATAAATATTTTCATTTGCAAGGAAAGTGTAATTCAGTGTGAAAGAGTTCTCATGAATAAGTACCAAGCATTCAAAGCAGATCTGCATCGGAATTCCAGAAACATTTCTGCCTCCCTACCTGAGCACCAGCCTCTTCTTACCTATCCACAATAGCCAATCAAGAAAGCAATTCTTGAAATTACAGTCTGTTGAGAGGATATCAAAGAGCTGAGTTTTGCAGCACTTTGATTGGATTCTAACTTATGAGGGCCATCAAAGTCTCCTCATATAAGGTCCACACAAAGAAGCAAAGAGTTAGAGACAATGTTGGATGATGGGCATGACAAATTATCCCAGAGCCACTTCTCCACCCTGCTCCCCCTTGAAGAAATTGCCTAATCAAAACTACTTCCAATTGTTCCATTTGCAACTCTATTTGTTGTGAGTTTATGAAGGACCTACTATGTGTCGTGTACTGCAGAGTATGGGGGTGGGGGCAATGTGTGTTACAGGTCTCTCTCAAGGTACTTCAAACTTTCCAGGGACATCTGGATGAAGAGGAGGCAGCTGGTAACTCCTAGAGGTCCCCTCGCAGATGGGAGGCATAGGGACTGCCAGCAATTGGACACTGCCATTCACACTCAGGTGTTCGTAAATGTGGCTGAATGGAAATGCCAGAAGTATTTGAATGAGAGTCCAAGTTCTGGTACTGCCACTGGATTTGGGCAGAGTATTTAAATTATCTGGACCTTGGTTTCTCCATCTATAAATTGGAGAAAATAATCTATCATTGGGATATGGAGCAAATTAAAGGAGAATGTAGGTAGACTCCCAAGAAAGTGCTTGAAACCAAGTAGGTGCTGAGTAAATGTAAGCCATTCCCCCTTTTTTCTTTTTCTTTTTTTTAAGAGAGAGAGAAAGGATCAATTATCAGTGTACATGCCAGGTAAGCACTCCAACCACTGAGCCACCACTCCAGCCCTCCCCTTTTTTTGTAAGGAAATTCTTTGGCAGAAGCTCAAGGCTGGAACAGAGCAAGCATGCCCTCTGTCCCCCACCTCCTCATCTGGCACAAGGGCCCCTGGACTCCCCAGCCTGCACTGGCCCCATTAGCTCACCTGCTCACTGATGCAGGTCTGAGTGAAAAAAGAATTGCTTCAGAGAGGGAAGAAATTGGATCCAACCTTGAGAAAGATGATTGAAGCATTTCAGAAATTGAAAAGGTAATGTGAGTAGACAGTTTCTAAAGCCATTCCTCCTCCTTTGATCAGGCTTGCTGATCCTCAGGGGAAGGGAGGGTCTCTGGAAGGACCCCCCATTCACCCAAACTCCCTGAACATCTAAGGGGAAAGAACTGGTCTTGGCACATAGAAGCACACAAGGACAGTCAGGCTTCTGTCCCCCAGGATGCCTACAAGTACATCAGGGAGAGGAGACAAGCATGAATCAAAGGCTTTATGTCTTATATACCAGTGTTTACAGCAGCCCTATTCGCTTTATTTTAAAGTGAAAACAATCCAATTATCCATCAATAAATGAATGAATAAGCAAAATATGGCTTACACAAACACTAGAATATTATGCAGCCAAGAAAAGGAATTAGATTCTGATAGATGGATGAGCCTTAAGGACACTATGCTAGGTGACAAAAGCTAGATACAAGGCACTACTGCCTGGTTCCAGTTACATGAGGCACCTAGAGAAGACAGATTGATAAAAACAGAAAGTCAAATAGGGGTTACCAGGAGCTGGGAGGAGGGAAAATGGGTAGCTGTTGCATGAAACTCATGAAAGGTACAGTTACTATTTGGGATGAAAAAGTTCTAGAAATGGATAGTGGCGATGGTTGCATAATCTCATGAGTATGCTTAACAGTACAATTTTCAAAATCCTGAAATCCATGTGGAACTTTCCAGAATAGTCAGAGCAATGCTGAGCAAAAAGAACAAAGCTGGAGACATCACCACTTACTGGTTTCAAATTACATCACGAAACCACAGTAGAGAAAATACCATGGCACTGGCATGAAAACAGACATGCAGACTGGTGGAACCGAATAGAGAGCCCAGAAATAAATCCACACAATTACAGTCAACTGAAATTTTTTTAAGTGAGAGGGACAGTGAGAGAGAAAGAGAGAGAATTAGTTTTATTTAGTTTTCCATCTGGTTTTTGTTGCTCTCACACTTCATTGCATATGTGGTGCTGGGGTTCGAACTCGCATCCTTGCGCATGCCAGGCAAGTGTAGAAACCACTGAGCCAGCGCTCCAGCTCCCAGCCAATTGATCGTTGACAAAACTTCCCAGCACACGCCATGAAAAAGGGATCAACTGTTCAATAGCTGGTGCTGGGAAAACCGGATTTCCATATGAAAAAAAAAATTGGACCCTTATCTCAAACTCTTACAAAAATCAACCCAAAATGGATTAAGGACTTAAACATGAGACTTTAACCTATATTAATAGAAGAAAACATGGGGAACATCGTCTTGAGACTGGTCTGGGTCATGATTTTTTTATACGATCCCATAGCACCAGCAACAAAAACAAAAATGGGTTTAAATCTTCCGCAGAGCCAAGATAACAATCAACAGAATAAAGAGAAAACACACAGAGTGGGAGAAAATATCTGCAAATAGTCCTGTTTTAAAAAATAGACACCCTCGGCAGACATTTCTCAAAAGAAGATGTACAAATGAGCAACAGGCATGCGGAAAACAGTCAACATCGTGAATCACCTGGGAAATGCAAATCAAACCCAAATGATGTCATCTCACACCCAACAGGACGACTGCTATCCAAAGCTAAAAAATAAAAATCTTGGAAAGAATGTGGAGAAAAGGGAACCCTTATACCTTTTTGGTGGGAATGTAATTGGTACTGCCAATATGGAAAATAATATATAGGCTCTTCAGAAAACTTAAGAGAGTCATCATATAGGCCAGCAATCTGAATACATAGAAAAGGAAATGAAATCAGGAAGGTGAATCAGTATCTGCAACCCCATGTTCTTTACAGCACCATTCACAATAAGCACTATTCATTATGTGCCTAAACATAGTGATAAAGAAAATGTGATACACACACACACACTCACACACTCACACAATGGAATACTACTCAGCCTTTGAAAAGAAGAAAATATTGCCTTTTGAAACAACGTGGATGGACTTGGAGGACATTATGAAGAGTCAAATTAACCAGCCTCAGAAAGATAAATACCAAACCATCTCACTTACGCATAGAATCTACAAAAGCTGAACTCACGAAAGCAGAGCACGGAAAGGCAGTTTCCACAACCTGGAGGAGAGGAAAGGATTGGTCAAAAAGAGCAAAGTTTCATTTAGACAGGATGAATGAGTTTTGAATATCTATTGTTCAGCATCAAGACTATGATTAATAATAATATATATTTGCAAATTGCTGAGTAGCTCTTCAGTGTTCTCACCATAAGCAAATGATAAGTATGCAAGTGATGAATATGTTAATTGACTTGATTTAATCATTTCAAGGTGTGTACATATATCAAAACATCACGTTTTATATCACAAATATATATAATTCTTGATCAACTATATATTAATAAAGCAGGAGGAGACAGGCACAGTGGCACACACCTGTAATATTAATAACTTGGAGGGTTGAGGCAGGAGGATTGCAAGTTCAAGGCCAACCTCAGCAACTAAGCAATTTAGCAAGACTCTGTCTCAAAAATAAAACTTAAAATGGTTGGGGATGTGGCTCAGTGGTAAAGTCCCATTTTTTAGATCCCTGATAACAAAAAAATCAAAGCTGGAGGAAACTGCTAAAATGGTAACTTTTATGTTCTGGGAAATGGATGGTTATGGAAGAGATCATGATGAGTAAAATCAGCTTAACCCAGAGATCTAAGGGTCGATTGTCTCCACTCATCTGTGGAGGTGGGGACTAGACCCTGGACAATGAGAAAGTTGGTCTAGTAACATGAGTTAAATCCAGATAAGATGTAAAGCTTTACAATCTAATACTTTTTTTAGAGTTATAATGGGAAG
>PVKS010040703.1:0-16440 GCA_004027875.1 Aplodontia rufa
TCTGTTCATCAGCGATATTGGTCTGTAGTTTTCTTTCCTTGATACATCTTTGTCAGGTTTTGGTATTAGGGTTATGTTTGCTTCATAAAAATTGGAAGTATTCTGTCCCTTTCAATTACTTGGAATGTCTTAATACAGACAGGTATTACTTCTTTTGTAAAATTCTGTTAGAATTCAGCTGAAAATTCTATCATTGGAACCTAGGCTTTTCTTTTTTGGAAGACTTTTAATTGCTGATTCAATTCCATTAATTGATACTGGTCTGTTTACAGTTTCTATATCTTCATGTGTCAGTTTGGGCATGTTGCATGTGATATGAAGTTTACTCATGTCTTCCAGATTTTCCAGCTTATTAGAGTATATGTTCTCTATGTAAGTTCTAATAATCCTTTGCATTTCAGAGGGGTCTGTGGTGTTTTCATCATTTTCATCTCTGATTTTGTTGATTTGATTCTTTTCATTCTTTCTTTTGTTGAGGTTGGCTAGGGGTTTGTCAATTATACTTTATTGTTTTCAAGGAACCAACTCTTTGTTTCATTAATTCTTTGCATTTTTTTAAATTTTCAAATTCATTGATTTTAGCTCTGATCTTGATTATCTCCTGTTTTCTACTGGTTTGAGACTTAGTTTGTTCTTTTTCTAAGGACTTGATGTAGATCATAAGCTTATTTATTTGGGATCTCTCTAGTTTTTTGGTGTGAGACCTCAAATCTGTATACTTAACTCTTAAAAATGTTTCATACTGTACCAGAGATTTTAGTACATTGTATCTTCATTCTCATTTTTTTCTAAGAAATTTCTGATTTCTGTTCTCATTTCTTCTTTGAGGCTGTGATTATTTAAGAGAGTATAATTCAATCTCCATATATTTCTGTGATTTCTGTTATGTTTCTTGCTGCTGTTTTCTAATTTTATACTGTTATGATTTAATAAGATACATGCGTTTATTTCATTTTTTCTCTATTTGCTAACATTTCCTTTGTGAGCTAGAATATGATATATTTTGTTAAAAGTTTCACATGCAGTTGAGAAGAAACTGTCTTAGCACTGTGTGATGGAAAGACAATTATTTCCTCATTGAATGGTCCTAGCATCATTTTTTTTTAGAAATGTGCTGACAATGAGCACATGTTTACCTGAACTGTAAGTTGTGTTTGGTTGATCTGTAGGTATATACTAATTGTAATGCCATGCTGTGTTGATAGTTATTTTTGTAGCATATATTTAATTAGGGAATGTGAATCTGCTTTATTTTGTTCATGATTAGTGTCTATTCTGGGTTCCTTGAAACTATATATAAATTTTAGAATTGTTTTGGTCATTTCTATAAATAATTCAGCTGGGATTCTGACACAGGATATACTTAATATATAGATTAAATTAGGGAATATTGTCATCTTAACTTGATCATGATTATGTTCTATGTTCCACTTGTTTAGGACTTTTGAATTTCTTCAACGAAGTTTTATAGCTGTGAGAGCATAAGTTTTGCACTTTTGTGTTAAATTTTTCCTAATTATTCTATTTTTTGAGATGTAAATTGAGATATTAATTTCATATTCTAATTGTTCATTTAAAATGTATAAGAATGCACTTTATTTTTTAAGATTTATTTTATATCATGCAATTTTGCTTAGGTCATATTACTTCTAATAGATTTTTGGTGGACCTGCATAATTTTCTGTATATGAAATCCTGCCATCTGCACAATAGGATAGTTTTGCTCCTTCCTTATTAATATGGATGCCTTTTATTTCTGTGTGTGCATGTGTATCCTTACTTGCTTTGACTACCTCCCACTCTCATATATACCCAGAAATCTGAGAATAATCCAAGGACATAGTTGTAAATGGTGTATATTTCATTTCAGTGGAGGGAGTTTTCTTGTTCATATTAAACCAGGGAGATTATATATGTGGTTTAGTGGTAGCAGGCTGCATTCAGACATTATCTGAGAATAATTACCTTAGATTTCATGTACTTATGCAGTAGTTCTTGGAAACTGAAGGAAGCTGGGCTTTGGAAAAGTCATCAAAAGTCCATAAATCATAAGGACTATTGAATGATTATACATAAACCACCCAGTGAGTACTTCAATCGCTGTAGCTCATTATGCCAAACTGAAGTGAATAAATACTATATCCATTTTTAAAATAAGTAATATGTTTGTTTATTACTTACTAATGTATGATGTCCATTTCTTGACGTAAGGATCTGAGTGTAATTTTTTTTTGTTTTATGCATTTACCTTCAAATTTATGTAAAACCCCTGGAAATTCAAAACATTAAAAAGAAAACAGTATTTCATCCAAAAAAAATGCTTTAAGTATTTTTAGAACTTTGTGAAATTAGTTAGAAATTAAGAATAGTTTAGTTCCAATAATATTTTGAATCAATGAAGGTGCAGTAAAACATCAAAACCACATATACACTCCCCTACATGTTGATGGATTTATTTATTTAAGTTTGATGTATTATACTTTGGAGCACTTTTCCTTACAAATGTTAACTCCTGGATGCTATTATAACTATATCTCTATATAAAAGTAATTTGGATTCTTCTATATAAATAGTAAGTATTTGAGATTGATTTCTACTTATTGTCACCATTACATCCGTCCCTCGTTTCTGTCATTGATCTCTGAAATTACTATGAGCATTTTATCTTTATACTATGTTATTCCATAATCTGTAAGCTTTTGAAGAACTTTGCATTTGCTTTAATATGTGACAAAGTTTTACCCTCTCATTCTGATAAAGTTCATATTCCATCTCAACCCAAATATATTTCCTGGGCTAACCGCAATCACTCACTCTGTTAAATACCTATTCATTCAGTTGTATAATAATATGCATAAAGTATTGTGTTGCCTCATTCATACTATAGTGAAACTGCTGTGTAAAATGATTCAATAAGCATATGGTACCTATGTTATTAAATTTCAATATAGAATTTTTTAAAAATAAAAAAATCATGTGTCCATGTATATGTGTGTAAATATACATCTATATGTATATACATATGTATAGCCTATTCATAATGGACAATAAAAGCATAATTAATATTTTATAATACTATATTATAAATGTTACTTTTCCATTGAGTAGAAGGGTATATATAGAAATGTTATTATAAAGGAAATATAAAAATGATGTTCTATCCAAGCTTGTCAGTAGGTCACACCAATGTTTTTCTCCTCCTCCTCCTCCTGCTCCTCCTCCTCCTCTTCCTCTTTCTATTGGATAATGTATTGAGTGACATCCACATCACTTTGTAGCTTTTAATTTGAGACAGGGTCTCACCAAGTGGTCCAGGTCGGCCTTGAACATGTGATCTTCTTGCATCAGCCTCCCTAGTCAGAGTATCTGTGATTACAGGTTGTTCCTCTACGATTAACTGCTCACATCCCTTCTAAGTGAACTTGGCTAAGAATTTCTGGGAGCCTACGCAAGATCTGGATTATTTAATGGCAAATTCAATTGACCTAAATGCATTACATATAGCACCATAGAGAGAGACCAAACAGTTATGTGAAAACTGGAATTTCATTGATTTTTCCAACAGGAAACAACTAAAGGCACACAGAGACACATTTATCATTACAAATTTAATGTCATCTTTCACAGACTTTCTTTACTGAACCTTAATTTGATGATTGTTGTGAGGTAATCTGAGGAGGTTGGTGAAATGCAGTTTGAAGCCCCTTTTCTCAGGTGTGATATAAGGGCAATCTCCCAAAATGTCAGAAGAGTATAACATAATGTTGACTCCAGCCCATAATTCTTCTACAATAAGGAACTCTGATTGACCCTTTTCAACTCAATGTCTTTCATAAACACAAAATCTAATTTAGATCTCAAACACAACGCAAGGTGCAGAACATACTTTGGAGTGGGTTATAAAATTCTGAGAAAAAATATTTGAAACAGCAGGAAAAAAAAAACACGAAGGTCAGAATCTGGGTTAATGTTAAGTAAGGGAGGAGGCTCAAAGTTATCAAATCTTAAGAATTCACTTCTGGGCAGAGATGATAGCTGTAATCAAATGGTTTTTCCTTTTATAGTTTTAGTGGCTGGAATGTGAAAAAACTGGAACTTTTGGGGGGATATTTTTTTCTCAATAATCATTTAGCATCATGGACTTCCATCATAAGGAAGTTTAGTACTTGAGTAATTTGTTAATGGGACAAAGATGAGTTAGTATTTGACTCTGTGTTAATGTTTTCTAAAGAGGCCCCATTGGTCAAACAATACAATTTGGAGAGATCAAGTTCCTGGATATAGTTTTTCTTACCTAATTCTCATAATATAGCAAAAGGTTCCCAATAGATTTCATATAAAAACAATAAGGGCTGTAGTGCTGGAAATGTTTAGAGCTTACGTACATTGTTTATGGTTGGATTTCAGTATTATTACTCCAAAACTTTTTAGATTTACCAGTTGTAATAAAATTATGGTAAAAAAATGAAAAAAACATTTTTGTGCATATTCCAGTTAGTTTATTTTCCTCCTCTTTGCTAATTTCTCTTCTTATCCTTCTTTGCTTTTTGTTCTGTTTTTCTTTAAAAACAGTTCTGTGGACTGATTTGAGCAAAACAGCCAACTAGGAAGCTCTGAGCGCTTATATCTTCACAGAAACTAACAAGAAATAAAGAAAGAAAACCATGTAAAATAAAAAGAAAGAAAGAAAGAGAAGAAAGAAAACAAACATACCCAGACACTCTAACAACTTTGTTGGAACTCTGAAAATTAATCACAGGTTCACAAAAACCAAGCCCAATCTAAATCAAGAACAAGTCATTTTCAACATGATAAGATACTTGCTTTTTTTGAGGTGGGATCTATTTCTCCATGAGTATAAGTCCTGATTTTAAGCAAAAACTAGACATTGTCATTACTTTTGTTTTGTAGATGGGAAAATTGTGGCAGAGTCTTCTCCAAGGTCCTACAGCTAGTGAACAGTATCCAACCCTCACACACCTGCTGCTTGGCTCTAAAATTTGTATTCTCTATCAATATGTAGTAGAGCCACTTTTTAAAAACAATTGGAAATAATCACAGTTTTTCTAGCACTCTGATTAAGATATTTGCTATTTATCTTAGTTTCAGATTCAATATGTACAATATTGATATTTCAATATTTAAATGTGCAATATTGATATTTTTCTAACATAATAAGTTTATGATTTAAATGCAATTTCAATAATCACTCCATATAATGAATTTGATACTCCTAAATCACTTTATTTAATTTGTTTCATTTTTGTAAACCCAGATTTTGAACACCATGTTTTCAATTGAACTACTTTAAAATATGCAATATGTATCAAATACAATGTGTTCAGCTATTAAAATGACTTTGGTTTTTATTTATGACAACAGATGATGAAAACTAGTTAGTATATCGTGTCCTGATTGTATGTGCTTTAATTGTAACAACTCATTGAACATTTTGAGTGATGTTGTTAGTCATTTTTGACAAGGTTGGTAAACAGAGAGGTTAAGGTTCAAATGTAGAATGTCAGGCTCCAAACCTCCACCCTGTAAGTTTTTATTGGTGCATCATAAATAAACATAGTAGTGGGGTTCATTCTGAAATATTTTTATTTGCATATACTATATTAATCAATTTCATTCACCAGTACCTCCCCTCGCTCTGACCTTCTTCCTCCCTCTGGTTCTTTTTCTCTACCCCATTGGGCTCCTTTCTATTTTCATAAGATCCCTTGCCTACTTTCTTTCTAGCTTCCACATATGAGATGAAAACATAAGACCCTTAACTTTCTTAGTCTGGTTTATTTTCCTTAACATGATACAGTACCAAATACTTTCCTGAAAACCACATATTTTTTAATTGAAGCCTTTATTCTTAAACCTATGCACTGTTGCTCGAATAATCAGATTATGATCAATTTTATAAAACACTCTGGAAGTAGAAGATGGTCTTGGTAAAAACAACTCTTAAGGTTACAAGATCAAGCCAGAACTTACAACATTAACCAATGCTAGGAGAATGAGAAATTAAACAAACAGTATAGCCACATATAGCGATAGTGATAATGGGGCCGATTTTTTGAAGGCAGAAAAACAAAATGAATAAAATTAAATAGTGATTGGATGTGAGAGGTGAGGACAGAAAAGTTAAGAACTCCAATGTTTCTCTTTCAAATGACTAAGTGGATATTAGAAAACTTGAGGAAAATGAAAAGTATGGGAGACTGACCTATTAATGCCCTCCTGACTGTATCATTAAAAACAAAATATAACAGTGCATGAACATCTCCATTATGAAGAAAAATGAAAAAAAATGCATACCAATTTAACATTCGCAGACCTTTTCTAGTGAGACTTTATGACGTATGATTGTAGGTTAAGGGTAGTAAAGTAATCCTTGGCAGTGAGTTCTTTTATATGCCTTATATACTTATACTCTGAATCTGTTCATCTCTAATTTTCTCCTCTTTCATGTATCAGTCAAGCATCACTCTCCTTTGGAGAAACTCAAGCTTGTTCTATATTTCCATCTTTATCTCCAAGGAGAAGTTTTTATTTATTTATTTATTTTGTTCAGAAATTTATTTGTTGAACAATCAAACAAGCTCATAACGAAATAATAATATAATATAATATTATATTTTTTTTCTGAAAATTAGATTTACCCCCAATTACCCACTCTTATCCCTCTCTACAAATGCCTTAGGTTATATGACATTACACCTTATCTGGATTTAAAACATGATAGCAGACCTCCTTTCTCAATGGCCAGGGTCAGGTGTCAAAGCAAAGCTTTATAATAATAATTGGAACAGTTTTTAGAAGTAAATGAAATTAACAAAGGAAAATATTTTTGTAGGATGCTTTACAAATAGTAAAAAGAAGACTTAAACCAAGAATTTGATCATCTTGACAAATGTGCACAACCCACAGTCCCTTGAAAATAGAAAATTTCCATAATCTCAGAACAATCCCTTTTTTCTCTTCACAGCAAAACACCTGTCATTCAAACTATTACTATTCTGATGAAAATCATCATTTATGAATATTTTTATTCTAGAACTTTATGTAGCTCAACCGTGTGTACTTTTGGGGTCTGACTTTTTTCACTGAGGATAATGTTTTAAGTTCTTCCACATTGTCACATGTGCAAGTCATCTGCTCTCAATTTGCCAAATTTATACCAGTATAATAATCATTTTGTTCATCAACAAACAATATTTTAAATAAAGTAGATATTAGCATTCGTGTGCAGGAGTTTTGTGGATATGATTGTGATTTCCAGTGACTGAATTCCTGTATAATCATTAAGTCTTAGGGCAGATACTTGTTTAACTTTGGAGAAAACATTGCAAGTGATTTTCTATGGTGATGGTGTCATTTTACATCTCTACCAGTACTATATGGGAAATTCAAATGTTTTATATCCTCATCAACATTTTTGTGGTCAGGCTTAGAATTTTAACTATTCTTTTATTTTTTATTTTTATTATTTATTTATTTTGTGGTAATTACAATTTCTAAGATTAAACAAATTTAGAAAAGAAGGATTCCCACTCTTACCAATTTCTGGAATTTTACTAGAAGTTCTGGAATTTTACTAGAAGTTTCACTGGTAATTGAAATCAGGGATGTTCCAACACAGATCTACAACTTGAGCCATTTTTTATTTTTATTCTGAGACAGGGTCTTGATAAGTTGTCCACACTATTTATTATTTTGAGACAGGTGACACTAAATTGAGTTCCTCCTGCCTAAGCCTCCTGAATTGCTAGGATTTCAGGCATGTGCTACCATACCTAGCTGAATTTTAGCTATTCTCATAGGTTTGCCATGCTACTTCATCTTGGTTTTAATTTGTACTCCCTTGTGAAAAAATGATTTTTAAAAATATTAGTCAAGTAATTCACCAACATGTTATTTCTTTCCTTTTATTTAGATGCATATTAATTTGTGTTAACAATGCTGTATCATGCTCAGTATTGTAGGCTTGCACTAGTTTTGTTAAAGCATTCCTTATGTATTCTATAGTTTTAGATTTATTCCAAGTCATATGCTTTTCAGAATTAAATTTTCAACTGCTTCATGACTAGTAAAGATGAATACCCTTGATTTTATATCAATTTTTTATCCTGTGAATTGCTAATTTCATTCATTTGATTCAATACTTGCAGATAACTTAGAATGTTCTATATACACAATTTGGGAAAATATTCTACTTGATGATCTTTGTTGTTTTATTTCTTTTATTTTTATTGTATAAGCCAGAACTTTTAGTAAAATTCCAGAAATTGTAAGAGTGGGAATCCTTCTTTTCTAAATTTCTTTAATCTTAGAAATTGTAAAAATTTATCATTAATTATGCTTTGAATTTTAAAATTTTAGCACTTGCCCTTTATGGAACTTGAGAACATTCTACCAATAGTTTTCTAAAAGTTTTGTGTTTTTCATGAATAAATGCTGAACTGTGTCAAATTTTCACAATGTGCTGAAATAGATGACAATGTTTTTTTCACTTTATTTTAGCTAAGATTATGGAATATAATGAATTTCTAAATGTAGGCCAAATTTACATTCTCTAAATATCATTTAGTCATGAGTTATATATCTTTCATATATTGATATGTTTGTTCACTTTGCTAACCTTATGCTAGAGCAATTCATCTATATATTTGAAATAAACATAGGTGTAATTTTCTTTATGCCCTTTTTGTTTATATTTATAATAACTTTATTGACATAAAAGTCATATTCAATGAATTGAAAATATTTGAAGTATACATTTTTTAAATGTTTGATATACATATATATTTTTGAATTTCATGATGAAGATGCATATTTTCTGGTTACTTTCAATTTTCATGTTGAGGTGAAATTCACAATAGTACATGATTGGCAATGCTATTGTGTACAATTAAGTGATATTACTGCATAATTCTGTGATACTCACTATTATATTTACAATGTTTTACTATCATTAGCACTTTTTATTTTCCTCTCCTCATAAAAACATCCTCTACCCATAAGTAATAACTGACTATTTTCTCCTTCACTATCCTTGTGTGAGCTTGAATGTGCTTGCTGGATTTGCCTATTCTGCATTTATCATGTAAACACAATCATTGCAATATGGATGTTCATGCATACAAGATGTGTATTGCATAAAACTTTTAGAGTCTGACTTCATTTATTTAGCATAACATTTTGAGGTTCATCCAAGTTATAACATGCATCATTACCTTGTCCCTTTTAATGACTGAATAAAATCACATTGCATGTACATTCTTTAAACTGTTTATTCATTCATCCCTTGATGGACATTCAGATTGTTCCCCCTTTGGAGCTGTTAAGAACAATATTGCTTCAAATACCCAGTATAAGTTTCGGTGTGAGCACCTGTTTTCTTCCTCTTGATTATATGTCTATGATTAGAAATTATGGGTCCTGCAGGCAACCTATGGTAAACTCTTCGAGGAACTGCCAAAATCTTTTCCATGGTAGCTGATAATTTTTTATTTCCATTAAGAATATACAGGGGTTTTCAATATCCTCATCAAAGAGGATATTGACCATATTTATATATGGTCATATTAGTTTTGATTTGTATTTACTTATGAACATATTCTTGTGTGTAAATTGGCCATTTACAAATGTTCTCTAAATAAATGCCTTCTTAGTATTCTGTCCATTTAAAAATTATAGTTGCTTGTTCTTTCATTGTTGAATTGCAAGAGTTCTTCACATATTTTGGATTTTAAAACCTTACCAGGAACTAATGGTCGATTGTCTCCACTCATCTGTGGAGGTTGGGACTAGACCCTGAACAGTGAGAAAGTTGGTCTATTATCATGTGTTAAATCCAGATAAGATGTAATGCTTTACAACATAATCCTTTTTTAGAGATATGTAGGAAGGGGAAGGGAGGGATAAGGGTGGGTAACTGGGGGGGTACTCCTGGGGGTAGTTGTAATATCCAGAATCTATACACATTTTATATTATTGTGTTAAAAACTTGTATCGTTGTTCAAAAATTTTTTAAAAATTAAGAAAAAAAAAAAAACCTTACCAAAGCCAGGTTCTGCAGCATATGCCTGTAACCCCAGTCAGAAGGGGGACTGAAGCAGGAAGATTACATGTTTAGGCCAAATAGGGCACCCTGGTGAGACCATAAGCAACTTAGCAAGAGCTTGTCTCAAGAGAAAAACTGAAAAGGGCTGCGAAAGTAGCTTATTAGTAGAAAATGCTTGAGTTCAATTTTAGGTACAATAAAAAGAAAAAATAATCCCTTACCAAATATAATATATAAAATTTAAATATTTTCTCCTTTTCACAAGATTATCTTTTCACGTTCTGATACTCTTTTATTGCAAAGGTTTTCATTTTTATGAATTTTGATTTATCTATTTTATCTTTGTGTTCATAATTTTTATATCAAATCCAAGCATATATTGTTAAATCTGATGTAATGAATGTTATTTTTTTCTTCTAAGATTTTTTTTAATGTTATTTGTAGGTAAATTGATGGACTTTGATTTGTGGAACAGCAGATACATGTATTAATTCTTTTTCTTTTCTTTTCCTTTTGTTCTCTAAATATAAATGATGGGACTTGTTGTTTTATTTTTGTACGTCCGCACAGTATAATATTATAATTTGGAGGCTGGAGCGGTGACTCAGTGGTTATGGCGCTTGCCTGGCATTCACAAGTACACGGGTTCAAACCCCAGCATAACGTACACAACAATGTCTCGGAGAAATGAAAAATTAAATAAAAATTGCTTCTCTCTTTCTCTCTGTCTCACAGTCCCCTCTTTGTAAAAAAACACAAAACAAAACAAAATAAAAACATTATAATTTGGCCAATATCACTCCTCAGCAGCTTCCTCCTCTCTCTCCACTTCCCTCCCTTTGATCCCTTTTCTCTGCTGATTTCCTATCATGTTCATGGAATCCACTGCCACCTTTCTTTTACTTTTTCCTTTCTAGCTTTGGCATATGAAAGAAAACGTGCACACTTCACCTTCTGGGTTTGACTTGTTTTGCATAATGTGATGGTCTCCAGTTGCATCAGTTTTCTTGCAAATTACATAATTTCATTTTTCTTTACAGCTGAATAAATTTCCATTGTGTATATATACCACATTTTCTTTATCCATCCATCCACTGATGGGCACTTAGTTTGGTTCCATGGTAGGGCTATTGTGAATTGTGCAGTTGTAAACCTGGATATGCATGTATCACTGTAGTTAAGATGACTTCAATACTTTGTGATAAATACTGAGGAGTGATATAGCTGGGTCGTATGGAGGTTCCATGCCTAATATTTTAAGGAGTTTCCATAATTATTTCCATAAGGATGTACTAATTTATAGTTCCATCAACAGTGTAAAAGGGTTCTTTTTTTCTCCACATCTGCTCCAGCATTTACTATTGTTTGTATTCCTGATGCCTGCCATTCTGACTGTTGTGAGACGAAATCTCAGTGTACTTTTGATTTATATTTCCTTAAATTCTAATTATGTTGAACATTTGTTCATATATTTATTGACTATTTAGATATCTTCTTTTGAGAAATGTCTGTTTAGCTCATTTGTTAGTTTATTAAGTTAATGTTTTTCTAGGTATAAAATTTTAAGCTCTTTACATGATATGGATACTAATCCTCTGTTACAAGAGGAACTAGCAAAATTTTTCTCCTATTCTATAACATTTTTTAAAAAATAACTTAATTTAATGCTTTTCCATTCATTACCTTTTGGCATTATTTCTTGAGCTGTAGAGATCCTATTGAGAAAGTGTTGCCGCTGCCCTTATTTTGGAGTATTGACTATATTTTTTCTTCTAAGATTTACATAGTTTCTGGTCTAATTCTTAGGTCTTTGATCCAGTCTGAGTTGATTTTTGTTCAGGGCAAAAAAACAAAAGTTCTATTTTCATTCTTCTATATGTGAATAGCTAATAATTCCAGCACCACTATTTTAAAAGGCTGTCTTTTCTCCAATGTGTGTTTTTGGCATACCTTGTTAAGAATCAGATGTTGCAGGTCACAAAATCAACATACAAAAATCAATAGCTTTCCTATATGCCAAGAAAGAATCTGCTGAGAAAGAAAACAGGAAAACAATTACATTCAAAATAATTTAAAAAAAACCTTAAAATATATAACCAAGGAGGTAAAAAACTTCTATAATGAAAATTATGGAACATTGAACAAAGAAATGAAAAAAACTTCAGAAGATGGAAAAGACCTCCCATGTTCATGGATAAGCAGAATTTATATTGTTAAAATGGCCATACTACCAAAAGCAATACACAGATGCAAAGCAATCCTCATCAAAATACAAATGACATTCTTCACAAAACTAGGAAAAACAATATCAAAATTCATTTGGAAGAAGAAAAGGCCCAGAATACTCAAAGCAATTTTAAGCTGATAGAAGCAATACTGCAAGCATTGTACTACCTGACTTTGAATTATACTACTGAGCCATAGTAACAAACACTGAATGCTCCCTACACACATATACACCAATGGAAGAGAGCAGAAGATATATTTACTTTTCTTCCCACCATTATGCAAAACCAGTTTACCATGGATGTTTGGGTTTTTTTTTCTGTATTTTGAATTCTATTCCATAGGTCCAGGTAACTATTATTACGCCATTTGGGAAGTGTCAGTTTCCTTACTTTTTTATCATTTTATTTTAAATATTGTTTTTGCTATTTTGCTATTAAGGGCTACTCTAATTTCATATGAATTTGATACCAGAATAATTCCTATATTTTTAACCACTATTTAAGAATATATTTTTGGGGTTGGAGATTTAGCTCAGTGGCAAAGCGCTTGCCAAGCACACAAGGCCCCAAGTTCTGCCCTCAGCCCTGAAAGAAAAAAAAGAATATATTTTTGAATTTCTTCATATATGTAAATATTTTACTTTTTATTCTTAATGATTACTAGCTTTATCCTATTGTGATTGAAGAAGATGCTTTACATACTTGTAATCTTTTGAAGTTGTTTGGAAATTTTTGTTGTTGTTCTTACTGGGTTCAAACCCAGGGCCTCATATATGTTGCAAGAGCCATAACAATGACCTATACCCCAGCCTCATAATTGCTTTGTGGCAACAGGTAAAGTCTAATCTGGAGACTTTCCTTGTACAACAAAGGAGAATGCATTTTGCTGTTTAGTGCAGAGTTCTGTATTTTTCCATCATGTCTACATGGTTTATAGTATTGTACAATCCTCTGCTTCTTCCTACCTTTTCTTTCTGGCTGTTCTGTCCATTATGGAAAATAGATTCTCTATTTATTATTGTAAAATTATTCTCTAAATATTATTGTAGAATTATTTTTCCTTCAGTTGCATCAGTGCTTTCATTATATATATTGGGAATCTGAACTAGGCAGCACATATATTCATAATTATTTCTTTGGTGAATTCACTCTTATCAATAAAAATATTTTATTTAAAAAACTGACAATATATTTTTCTGATACTAGTAGAATAATTCTCATTATGTACTATTTGCAATTAATATATTTTTCTTTATTTCATTTTAAGCCAATAAGTGCATTTGTTTCTAAAATGAATCTTTCATAAGCAACATATAGTTAGACATTATATTTTAAATCTAGTTTTGCCAATCATTATTGTTCAATTGGTGGATTTAATTCATTTGTATTTTATGTGATTACTAAAAACCAACAACTTACTTCTGTCATTGTGCACACATAATGTCTACAGTAAAAAAAAGATAACAATTTTCAAGAAATGACAAAAAGTTTTCAATTCAGAGAACTAAAAAAGAAAAATAAAGTTGAAATTAAACAGAATGCAGAAAATAATAAGGACCACAGCAGAAGTAATCAAAATGGAAAATAGAAAGAAAATGAAAATATAAGATTTTTTAAAGAACAAAATAAACAAACAATAAAATTATAGTTAAACTAAGAGTAAATGGAAAAGGATGAAATTAATTAAATTAAATATGAGGCATTGCAATTGGCAGCATGGAAATCAAAATGATCAGAAGGCATTATTATGAATAACTAAATACCAGAAAATTAGATATCTCTGAAGAAGTGGATAAATTCCTGGAAATATACCAACTACCACGACTGAGTCATGAATACATAGCAAGTCTGAATGTAGAAAAATAACAAATAAAAGAAAATGAGTAATCAAAAATTTCTAAACAAAGAAAAGTCCAAGGCCATATGGCTTCTGTGTTAGTTAGTTTTCTGTGACTGTGACAAAATATATAAAATAGTCATCTAATAAGAAGGAAAGGTTTATTTTTACTCTTTATTTACTACGTTTTAGTCCATGGTCACTTGGCTACGTTGACTTTGGGCCTACAGTGGCTCAGTACCTCATGTCGGGAAGTGTATAGCAGAGGAAGCTGCTCACATTTGCAAAGAGAGCAAAGGATCAGGGTCCTAGCATCCCCTCTAAGAGCATATTTCCAGTCACCCAATTTCCACCCATTGGTCGCATCTTTTAAAGATTCTACCATCTTCCAACAGAGCCACATATTGAGAAAATGCGTTGAAAACATGAAATTTCAGGGACATTCCAGATGCAAACTATAAGAACTTAGCTAATGAACTCTTCCAAACATTTAAAAAAGAATCAGCAGCAATCCTCAAAGTCTTACAAAATAGTGAAGAGAATTGCCGGTCTAAACTTTCTTTGAGAATAGTATTACTTTAAAACTAAACTTGGCAGATACTAAAGGAAAACTGTAATCCAATAACCTTGATGAATATGAATGCAAAACTCCTCTACAAATACTAAGAAAAATAATTTAATGCCATGTGAAAGTATCATTCACCATGGCCAAGTGTTTTTATTTTTTGAGGATACAAGGAGGGTTCAATATATCAACACAATCATCTTCATGAAAAGTGTACTAATCCATTAAAATTGTATTGATTACTACATTAGCAATGTTTACTATTAGGGTAATATCAATACTTCTATTTCCATATTTCTAATCCCATAAAAATGTGGATGGGCCAGTATTTAAGATTTTAGATGCTGTGTTTGAAAAGAAATCAGGTTAATGGTCTATTACCACATGACATCTATTTGATTCAGTAAGATCACTTGGTACACAAGTTTATTTCTTTCAGAATCCTCGACAGTTCTTTAGCATATAAAAATAAAAATAAGTTTCGGGAATGGTTATCTACCCACTCACCTTCACAAAACGATTTTAAATAAATATAGGAACTAGGAAGAAATTAAGAAAATTCTACAATGAGCTGTGTAAGTTTTATAGCTTAAGGAGATCATGTTTCTCAATGTGGCCTCACTTATCACTTGGGATATGAGCTTCTGTCAGAACAATACATATTTAAAAAGAATGAAGTTAAACAGAATGGACATGCATTACCTTCTTAAATCAGTGTCATTACGGCAGGTTGTTATATGTATGCACCAAAAGATGCATGATTCTCACCAATTAATTAGATACTTCTCTTCCAGTATGGAGGAAGGAAAAAACGAGTAGAAAGGCACCCTGTAGGTGCTTATTCTTATGTCAATCCCCAATCCCTTGATAATAAACTTCAAGTTCTATCTGGAGTAACAACAAAGAAGAAAACTTATCCATCTATTAATGAAGACAGAAAATGATTTTCATTTATCAAAAGCCAAGAGACTGAGATAAAGTGCAAAATGCTACATAGATTATTTTCTAAGAATAATTTTAATGAAATATTGAAATCTTACATTCTTGTCATATAGTGATACTGTATAACAAGACAACAGTAGCACAAACAACAGTTTCCAGTACGTTATTTATTTTTTAACTATAAACTTTTTTAAATTTATTTTTTATTTGTGTATTATAGTTTACATAATGATAGGATTAGTTTTCACATAGTTCATAGATATAAAAAAATCAGCAATATAATTTGTTCAGTATCCCCCCAAACACCCTTCTACCTCCCTCCTCCCGTTCCCTGATCCCTTGACTTTTATTCTGGGTCCTGTATTGTTCCTATAAAACCCAAATACAGTGACAGAATTCTTATACCTATAAAGAACATTTTTTATATACATGACTATAGTATATGCAATGACATTTATAACTGCTTGGACTTTATCTCACTTCCAACTTTTCCCCTTCACCTCCTTTCCTATCATTCTTTATCATTCTACAAAATATCTGACAATGGGATTAAACACTTACGTTTTTGTACAGGTGTGCAGCATAGCTTGTTCAAATATCTTATGAAGTATATTGCAACTGTATCTCATAATATTAACATTTGGCATTTTGGTTATATGGATCTAAAACATGAGTTTGTCCACTTTACTCCTGAGCCTGGATTTAGATCCAGCCTCTACAAATGAGGGATTCCATTTGACCACTCTGTGTTTGAATAACTTCGCTCAGCATGATTTCTTCCAATACCATCCATTTACCTTCAATA
>PVKS010040704.1:0-16465 GCA_004027875.1 Aplodontia rufa
GAAAACATTCAATAAGCCTCTTGTTTGTGTATTGTTTTTTGCTTTGTTTTGTTTTGCTGGCTTTTTTGAGGGGAGGTGTTTGTGTGGTTTTGGTTTCTTTTTCACTTAACAACTCATCTTCAGAGTAAAATAATTTGTCCTAGTGACTCCAAAAATAGTATCTGCCAATAGATTTGAAGCCTTCTGGTGTGGACCCATGATGAGGGAGGAAGTGTCGGTGCTATTATTTCCCAAGTAGGTGTGGTCAGGCAGTGGGGGAGCAGGTGGAAAATCACCCCGTGACAGAAATCCCAGTGCAACAAAACACGCTCTCTGCTTTTTGCTATAATAGTTAAATGGCCTTTATTGTTTTTGCTAAGAAAGGTCAATTAATCACCCAAAGTGTTATCTGACAGTAATTAACAATCAGCAGTGACAAAATATCTAGTAAGGGTTCACAACAAAGGGTTTTATTATTCTCTTTCTATATACCACTGAAATCAGTGGTTGACATGTCATCTCCCTTCACAGTTTCATTAGTGATATTGGGCACGAAGGAAGGGGTAAGAAAAACAGAATTTTCACAGCTCACCTAAGCAGACCCCACAGGTAATTATTACAGTCCCACTCCGTGTGGTATCATCCGCTAACAAAGTGTTCAAATGTTTCAGGACAACCCTTGTCCAGAAAGGCAAGTGAACAATAGGCTTCACAGGCCATCCCTCTGCCGGAACTGGGCCTAATCAATTCTAAAATTGATGAAGGGTGAAAAGGAGGATTCCTAATCTGAATTCAGATTCTGTTTTATAGAACAATTAAAACAAGTGCAGAAAATTCCTTTAGGTACTACCTCTCCTCTCCAAAGATACAAACCAAGCTTATATGCTTTTATTTAGTGCAAGGTTTGGCATTAATGCTTCTGCCCACTGCATGAAGGCATCTTCCGGTGTGTGGTTCATCCAGGAAGACGGCTGTGCCTCCTCTACCATGTCCTGTGGCTCTCCCTCCACAGCCTCTGCAAGTGGAAGCTCATGTCTTGCTTCAGGGAGGGCCCTTGTTGCTAAGCCCCCACTTAGACCTGGGCACTTTGGTGCAGCACCACCTTCAGGTTTCAAGACCCTCTCAGAAGGAAGACCCTCTAGAAGGTTCCAGCACAGAACAAACAGAATCTTTAGCTGGACTTTTCACTGCTGGGGTTGAGGTTGTTTTGGGTCTTCCCTCTGGGTCTGTAATTTCTGTTCTGCCCTCAATAATCAGTCTAAAATTATTAATAAACAGTATGCTTTGGTCCCTTTTGTGAAAAGGATTATAACTTTCTTGCAATAAAATATAGAAATAGCTTCCCTCTTTACATAGACTCAAGAGTACCAGGGTGCTCTGTGCAATTCCACTGAACACCCTTTCGAAAGCAGCAATCAAGGATCCAGTGTTTAATCACTTCCCCCTCAACGGCTGGTAGGTTAGGGTTGTTGCAAATGTCCCTGGAAGCCCCATGTGTTAATGTCTTTGTCCCTAGCCCATGGCGCTCTTGGGAGGTGTAGAGTCTTTTAGAGGTGGGGCCTAGGTTTGGAAGTCTTCTGCCCATGTGGGGATGTGTTCTTAAGGGCGTATTGGTACCTTAGGCACCTCTCTCTCTCTTTCTCTCTCTCTCTGCTTCTTGGCCACCATGAGGTGAGCAGCTGCTTCCACCACAAACTGCTGCCATGATGTTTTGCCTCCTCACAAGCAAAGGGGCCAATGAAATGTGGACTGAAACCTCCAAAACTGTGAGCCAGAATAGACCTTTCCTCCTTTTAAGTTAATTCATCTCAGGCATATGTTACAGTGATGAAAGTCTAACACAATCGTCATGAATTCTTCTGATCTTGGGAATGTTACGCTCTGTATCACTTTCCGGCCTGCTGGTTGGTTGGTCTTGAATAGTTCCAGGGGCAGAAAGTTCCTTAAGCAGCTCCTCTTCCTGATTTTAGCTTCAGGGGGATCTTTATACAGAGTTAAAATATTTTCCTATTTTAGTCATTTGTTTCAATGTTGCTTTTTGAGAATATATTTTCTTCAGGTATATTTGAGGTGTGGGGGACAGGTTAATTGTAAAATATATGTCACACAAAATACACCATTCAAATCATTTTTAATTGTTTAGTTCTATAGCATTAATGTCATACACATTGTTGTATGACCATCACTGCCACCGTCTACAGAACTTTTTCATCTTCCCCAAGTGGAACTCCACAACCATCAAACAAGGATTCCTTATCTCCCTCTCCCCAGGCCTCTGGACACCAGCATTCTATTCTCTTCTTCTTGAATTTGAACATTCTTGGAGCCTCAATTCTGGTATTACTTTGAAACTTTGAACTCGATGACTCTACATGTAGCCCCTGTTGAGAATTATTGTGTAGAACTATGGCTGTTTTTGCCATGTTGATAATGAAGTATTCCAAGGTCATATCAATCCTTGGGTAGAAGATTGCAATGCAGATAAAATCTTCAGAAAATGTGCTGCATCTGCGGAGCATGGTGGTGCGCACCTATAATTCCAGTGACTCCGGAGACTGAGGCAGGAAGATTGCAAGTTAAAGCCAGCCTCAGCAACTTAGCGAAGCCCGAGACAACTTAGTGAGACCATGTCTCAAAATGAAATATAAAAAGGGCTGTGGATGTGGTTCAGTGGTTAGTTGTCCCTGGGTTTAATACCTGGTACCAAAAAAAAAAAAAAAAGAAAAAGAAAAGAAAGAAAATGTGCTGTATGAGTGTGAAGAGGGTGTAATCAGATGCTACAAGTCAGAAAGGGGAAAACGATAATATGGGCCTCAAAAGAGCCAGGTTGTTATGCAAGGCTATGTGGGATTGGGACGGAAGTGTGAATCAAGATGGAGATTTTAACTTGGGTCTGATTGTCAGGCCTAGCCACCTTCTGTTATACTAGTGTCTCCTTCATTCAATAAATATTTATTGAGTACCTATGGAATGCTAAGCAGGGGTCTAGGCATAACTTTCCTGTTCACATGGAATTTACATTCTATTGAAGAGTCAGATAACAACCATAAAAATAAACACAAATTGTAGGTAGTAAAATGAAACCTATAATGAAGTAGGAAATGAATTGGGGTTGTCAGGAAGGCTCCTCTGGGGAGCTAATCCCAAAGAAGCCTGAAGGATAAAACAAGGCTGTCATGTCAAATGCAAAGGAGTCCAGCAAGCACAGAGGTCCTAAGGCAGAAACAAGTTTGGCAAGTGCTGAAGACAGAAAGGAAGCCAGGACAGTTAGCACTCAGGGGAGTGAGAGAGTGAGCTGTGTGCTGAGGTAGCCAGGACCCAGGCTGAGGTCTTGTAGGCCACGACGAGGAATTTGGGATCAGCTATCCATGCAATGTGCTCCTATTGAGGAGTATCTAAGATAATACTGGCTACTTGATGAAAAGGAATAAGGAAGAAGAGTGGAGGCAGGAGGACCAGCAGAGATAACCGCTGTAGCCCAGAGGAGAAATGGTACTACTTAGACTGGGGTTGGTGGTGGTGGCAATGGTAAGAAGCAGCAGAACCATGATATTCAGCGGAAGTAACAGCAGTATAGGGCTTGAGGGAAAGAGGAGTGACTTCCAGGTTTTGTCCAAGCATCTGGATAGATGTGGAACCATTAACTGAAGGAAGCAGTTTTGAGGGAATAAAGAATTCTGTTGGGGGCGAGTTGGAGATTCTTCTTAGGTATGCAGGTGGGGATGTTGGCAAACAAGTCCAGAACTCAGGGGATAGTCAGGCCTGAAGGTACAGACTTAGGAGCGTGTCTGAGAGTCATCTGAAGAGGTGCTGAAAGTGGTGATTCCTGGACTCTACCCCTCTGTGATTCTGTTGCAGTAGCTCTAAAGCAGGTGCGACTTCTGACTAGTTCTAATGAGATGCTTCCATAAAAACCTGCACTCTGCCATTCCACTTCCTCTGGTTGACATTAATCTGGTAAACAACTTTTTTGCCACTTAACTGGATATTTTCCCATCTTATTCACATATTTTCCATCTTTTTATATAAATATATAATACTCATACAACATAATATCTGCTATTAATATCATATATAATATTAAATTGTTAATTTAATCATGTTTACCAATAATGTGTTTTAATGTTATGTTTTTGCCAATATATTTTAATATATTATGGATTATTTGTTAAATAAGTCATATATTGATATATGATTATATGTAATGCTTTAATTTAGTAATATAATTATACATAAATGTGTTTCTTATATTTTTTCCATCTTAGTCACAAAATGGGAGTAACCAAATGGCTTTACACAAAATAGGCAAGGGGCTGGAGTGGTGGCTCAGTGGTAGAGTGCTTGCATGGCATATGCAAGGACCTGGGTTTGAACCCCAGTACCACATACACAATTAAGTGTCAGAAAAGCTAAAACTAGATAAAAAATAAATAAAATTGATTCTTTCTCTCACACACAGACACACACACTCTCTCTCTCTCTCTCTGGCTCATATCTTTAAAATAAACAAACACAGGCATAGTTTACCTTTGGAATTTCCTTATGTATTCAACTTCTATCTTAAAAAGAGAGAGACGTGAGACCCGTTTTTGATATCAAGACAGTATTGCCCTGCAATCTTCTGACATCTCTGTTTTCCTTCATGATTTCTCAAAAATGGCTGACTGGTCCTGTTATGGTTTGAATGTGAGGTGTCCCCCCAAAAGCTTAGGTGTGACAAGTCAGGAAGCCTGAGTTGAAATGATTGGGTAATAAAAGCCTTAACCTAGCCAGTGAGTTAATCCTTTCATAGGGCTTAACTGGCAACTGTAGGCCGGTAGGGTATGGCGGAGGAGATGGGATATTGGGAGAGTGCCTTTGGGGATATATTCTGTATCTAGAGTGGAGTCTCTCTCTCTGCTCTGCTTCCTGATGTGACACCTTGAGCTCTCCACTCAGTGGACCCATGCCTGCCGCCATAATGTGAACCCCAAAGAATGGAGCCAGCCTTGCATGAACTGGGATCTCTGAAACTATGATCCCCTAAATAAACTTTTCCTCCCGAGCTTGCTGCTGTAGGGTCTTTTAGTTGCAGCAATGATAAAGCTGACTAAGACAGGTCTCTTATCTCCATCTCGTGCTTGCTCATCTTTCCCCTCCTTTCGCTGGTGTTCCGCCTGGGCTGTAGCATCACCTGTGCAGTTTATCCGGGAGTCTCTACTTGCCTCCCATAACATCAGTGATCTTGGCTATCCTTGGCCATCCAGACATCTTGGCTCATCCTGGACTTTGCTATTTGAAGAACTGGAAGCCTCATAGAACAAACTTCTGTTTGCTCTGGGGGTAGGTCTTCAAATTCAGTAAGGGACCCATTTTGTCATCCTTTCTGTCTCTGTGAATTCTTTTTCCTTAGAGGTGCAAAGGGAGATATTATTTGATGTAGTTGGACATTTCTCTGTTTTGTGTTGTTTTTGCAAACCCTAGGTCTACCCTAACTTAAGTCCTGACACAATACCCACAGTATCACTCCACATTTTTGTGTATGCTTAACTACGCAACCCTCCTCCCATCTCATGGATTTCTCTTTAGTATACCCTCTAGCTTCCAGGCTCCTACCCATGTTCATTATCTCACTAAAGCAGATGCTTTAAAGCACCCCAAGTCCAGGATGAACATTCATAAACCATTAGGGGATGATTGATGAGTTCAGCTTTCCACGTATACCAGTCGATCAGGAAGCCTGCCACAAGGTTGTTCTCATTACTCAGCAGCCTTTGTTGCTGGTTAGATTATTGCTCAGGTGAGGTCAGGGGAGATATGACTCAGGTCCCCGACAACTGACCTCAATATCTCTCCAAGGCTGGATTAATGGTTAAGATAAAAGGAATTCTGGAAACAAAGTTCCAGGAGATTTTCTGGTAGAATAAATGATGGTGGTGAATAGGGACATGCACTTGCCATTAAAAGTGGCATGTTTATGGGGTGCTGACACAGTTTATGGGGTGCGTGCCTTTGGGTACCAGCCAGACCCATGCTCTTCCTAACGTTTTCAGCCTTTTCCCAAAGGTTTGGTCAACGCAGCTGTGACAAAGCTGCCAGGGGAATTCCTCAGGTTGAGGGTTGTTTTTTATGTTTAACCAGTGTTCCCTTCCACTGCCAGCACTGCGAGCATGGGACCAGGACAGCCACACTGCACAGCTCCAGGGGGTATTCAATGTGGTGCCTGCCCCACAAGGTGCCATTCCTATAGACCAGAGTAAGAACGGCTTCCCCCAGGGTCCTGCCACCCAGGGCTCCAGCAGGAGACCCCAGCCTTACCCTGCATCTCATATCACAACTTCCTACTGTACCCACGATCACACAGCAGTCAGCTACCAAGCTAACAGGCACTTTACCCCAGAGAGCACAGTGCCTCACGTAGGTTCTATAAGGCAGCTGTAACAACTTCCATGGAAATAGTATTTTACTTTCCACAGAGTGCACCTGGTCCCTACCACCTATCTCAAAACATGTGTTGCAAGAAAGGCAAAGCAGGCACAATTGCCCTATTTTATCTCTATCACAATTTCAGAGAAGTTAAGAAAATCTCATTCAAGGCTAGATATAAGGTTCTGTGGTCTTCGGCCTGAAAACCTCCTTCATCTGAGGCTCTTTCTCCATCCCTAACTACCAAGTTTGGACTAGTTAAAAGCAAAACCCTAACTTCTATTTCTAGATCTAGCCTGTTGAAATTCTGATTTCTGGAATTCTATCAATCATGTTTCCAATCTCTAGTGTAGATCTTGGATTTTTAATAGAAAGGACATTCATGGCATCACTACATGGGTGTTATTTAAGACCTCTCTACAACTTTAGAGCCAAGCCCAATTTGATCCAGGTTTTTTATAAATGATGTGGGGCCTATTGGAGTGGCCCATTGAGCTCGAAGTCTGGACAGGAGCTGGGTCTCAAAAGTAAGCTGGGAAGATGAATTCTACTTTTCTATGCATATGCTTTACTCTCAGTTTATTTTTCTCTGCCTCTCAGTCCTCATGGAGAAACAGTCACCCAAGCCCCAGAAGTTTATGCGTTGAGATGCAATTGCTTTCAGATAGATCCATCTGTTTCCATCCACCCCAATTCTAGAATTTCCCTGGTTCAGTCAAGTGTCCATCACTCAACAAAATAAATCAGGTATTACCAGGATTGACAACATTATGTTGTATACAGATGTACACCACATAGCAGGCCCCAGAAAATGGCACACAGGAGGGACGAAGAGTAGGAAGCGGGTTTGACAAGGACCCCATGGCCAGAAATGTTCCTAATTAAGCCCTTGTCCTTAGTGCTCAATATACCTATCTGCAGAGCTCCCTTCAAATTCCCACCCTGGTTTCTGATTGGAGCCTCTTGCCTGCCTACCCCTTGCTTTTCCCACCTGTCCTATTAATCTCATATCCCTACGTGAACTCAAAGTTCTTTCCATCCAAACACTCAGAACACACCCTGAAGAACTCCACATTCCCAAGCCCAACCTCCACCACTGGCTTTGCACCTCAAAGCTACTTGGTGATCCTTCAACAACAAACTATCTGCAGCCCTCCAGTCCCTCCCTGCCCAGCCAGCTGGTATTTTTACCTTGCCCTTCAATCAATCCTTCCCATCATTTGATTTCTCACTCCCCTTCTTCTACATTCACTTCCATTCAATGCTCAATCTTGCCTGCTATACTCACTCTACACTTTCTTCCCTCTGTCTCCAGCTTTTTCCACTTTCCCATATCACTGGTACTGACTTTTCTGCCATTTTCTAGCCAATCATAACATGATCTGACATTATTTTTTTTAAGAGAGAGAGACAGAGAGAGAGAGAGAAAGAGTCAGTTTCATTTAGTTTTCCATGTGGCTTTCATTGCTCTGAGAATTTGTTGTGTATGTGGTGCTGGGGTTCGAATCCCCAGACTCATGCATACCAGGCAAACACTGTAACCCCTGAGCCACCACTCCAGCCCCAATCTGACATTATTTTTGCTTACCATTTTCACATGTATATATATATTTTTTTAAAGTGAGTGTGATAGAGAGAGAGAGATAGACAGACAGAGAGAATCAATTTTTATTTAGTTTTTCACATGAATTTTGTTGCTCTGACATTTAGTTGTGGTGCTGGGGTTTGAACTCATGTACTCACACATGCCAGGCAAGCACCGTAACCACCTAGCCACTGCTCCAGCCCCTCACATATATATTTGAGAGGAGCAGTAAGTGCCCTCAGTGGGCTCAATAAGATGGATAAATGTCCTCAGAAGAAAATAATGATTCCTAAAATGAAGTAAGAAAAAATTTAAACTCCAGTTGTCATCAATGCTTACAAATTGATGATGAAGTTAGTCTGAAAAAGCAAATGCTAGGATACCTGAGAAATTTTTGAAAAAGAAATATAATGAGAATCGAATTTTCACTATCCAATTAAAATATATTTTCAAAGAACTATAACTAAAACAGCATGGTATTAGTATGGACAGATCAATGAACAGAGAGTATAGAAATTGATCCAGGAAAACACAGGTGCTAATGACTTTGAAGTACAGCATTTAAAATTAGTAAGAAAAGGATGCTGATCCGTTAAATGCCATGGAGGCCATTAACAATTAATTACTAGGAGAGAACTGAGTTAAATTTTCTCTCATGTTTGATCCCAAAACAAAATAATGATCTATTAAATATTTTGACATTTTAAAAAGCCAGATAGTTACTAGAAGTAAATATAGTAGAATATGTTTACCATCTTGTGGTGGAAGATTTTTTTTTAGTACATGAAGGTAAATAATCATAAAAGACAAGATTAATAGATTTTACCAAGAAAATAAAAAATTTATGCATCATGAAGTGCATTATAGTTAAAAAATAAACAAAATATTTACAAAGTTATTTCCAGCTTTTAGGGTTAACATAATATATAAAATGCATCTATACTTTCAGAAAAGAAAAAGATGAAAACTCCAATAGAAAACAGGAAAATATTGTGAATAAAGGATAACAAAAATAAAAACACATTTATCTATATTAAAAATACTAAATCTTGAGGGCTGGAGCAGTGGCTTGGTGGTTACAGTGCTTGCTCAGTATGTACTAGTACATGGGTTCAAACCCCAGCACCCACGTACACAATTGAGTGTCAGAGCAATGAAAGCCATGTGAAAAACTCAATAAAAGTTGATTCTCTCTGTCTCTCTCTCTCTCTGTCACTGACCTTCACTCTTTAAAAAAAATGCTAAATCTTATTATTAATCCAAGAAATACCAAATTAAACCATGAGGACTTTATGTGAGCCCCTAGACAAGATAAAAGGATAGTTTAAAAAGTGTTACAGTGTGGATAAACACTACTTTCATACATTATTGGCAAAATTGGAAAGATATGCATAATTTTAAAACAAATTTCCAACATGTATCAATCCATCTGTTTGATAATAACTAAAACTTTTTATACCACTTTTAGGAATTTAGCCTGAAGAAACACTGTCATTAGTATCTAAAGATACATGGACCAAGATGTTCTCAGAAACATCATTTGTATGAACAAAAAGTTAAAGACCATTTAAATGCCCATCAGTAGGTGAACAGTTAAATAAACTGTGGACCAACCATACAATGGAATGCCAAAGGAGAGTTAAAAAGATTAAGACAAATATGGATTTCCTTTTCCAGAAGAAAGCCCATAATATATTATTAAGGGAAAAAAATCTAGCCATAAACAACATGTAAATTACTATTTCATTTCCGTAAAATAACATATTTGGATTTAAAACAAAAATAGCCAGCAGTGAGATACACCAAGCTGTTAGCAGTGGTTATCTTTAGAGGATCAAATTGTGTATTGACTTCATACATCTGTATTTGACTGTTACCTGACAAGTTTATATTCTGTGCCTCTTCAGAAAAAAAGTTTTAAAAAATACTCTTTGGGTAAGGACCCCTGCCTCTCCATCTCTGGCCAGAATCTACTATATCATCAATCATGGTTGTGAAGTCAGGGGTGTTTATAAGAATCATCTTTCGATTGCTGTGTTATAATTTGGATATGAAACGTCCCCCAACGGGTTACGTGTTGAAGGCTTGGTTACCTATGCAGCAGTGTTCAGTTCGGGCTTTTGTAAAGCAATTGGATCATGAGGCCTCTGATCTCATCAATGGATTAATACATTGATGGGCTGATAATTGAATGGATTGTTGGGAGGTAACAAAAACTGTAGGAGGTGGGGCCTTGTTGGAAGAAGTAGGTCACTGGGGACATGCCCTAGAAGGTTATTTCTTATCCTTGACTACTTCTTGGCCAACAAGAGGTAAGCAGCTTTGCTTCACCTCACCCTCCCCACCATGATTTTCTGTCTCACCATAAGCCACAACAATAGGGTCAAGTGTCCATGGGTTGAAACCTATGTGTTGTTATAGCAACAGAAAGCTAAACAGAAAGCTAAAGGCTAAATCGTGGTGGTGGTGGTGGTGGTGGTGGTGGTGGTGGTGTCCTTCAAATGTCCCAAATTCACAACAATGTAAAATTAGTCATTACACCCAAAGAGTTCACATAGTAATCCTGAAAGAGCTTCACTGTAAATAACAAGACCACATGACCAAGCATTTCCCAGAACAATGCCAATACGTTTATTTTTCTGTGTAAGTTCAGAAATTGCTCTTAAAAAAGTGTGTGTGTATGTATATGTGTGTATGTGTGTGTGCAAAAGACAAAGAGAGAGAGACTTAGAGAGTGTGTATTTTAAGCTAACTTAAGAGGACATATCTTCCTTTTATTTCCAGAAGTCAAAGAGAGACTTTGCAGACCAAGAATTTTATACCAAAGCACCTGAGCTAACATTTGAAGCCTGGGTCAAAAGGAGAATTGACTGATGGTTGGCGTCCTTTCAAAGGTTTTTCAAATGATGCCAAATAATTAGAATGAGATCATGTTAGAGGCGTTCAGGCAGAATCTCCCTGGTGATGTGGATGGGAGGAAGGAGGGGGAACAGGAGGGAAGACAAAGATCCTACCCTTTATTCCCCACCCCCACATTTGCTTCTCCTATCCCTTGCTCCTTATTAGTGTGAACCCTCTTTTTTCCAAGGAAATTTATCTAATTTAATTGCAAAACATGCAGGATGGGCAATCCATCTTGCCCCATTGCCCATATAAACAACATAGAAGGGAGGGAGACTGTTTTCTCCAGCCACATCTCTGGCATGGCTTTTTTGCTTTCAAATTAAAAGAATTATAGCATAAACATGGTAACCACAATTAAGATATTTTTAGAAACATAAAATCCTCTGGAAAACATGACACTAATACTGGTATTATGATTGAAGTTAGGAATTATGGTTATTAGAGGCTTTGCAGTTTATGTGTCTCATAAATCTAATTGTTTCACACACCCAGTGATGCTGTTGCTATATTTACTGCAGACATCTATGATGACAGACAGTACCTTTGAGAAGGGCCAGATCAACAAAATATTTTACATACTCAAGCTTCTCAGTGTTTAATGGATTCATATCATGGAGAGAAAAAGGCTTCATTAAAGGAACTACACCAGGTGTTGGGCCGATTTGCCATGAAGATTTGATGGGAGATATCCGCTCCTGTTTAATGGGAATACTGCTGCTCCAGTCCTGGAACCCTGAGCACAGAATGGGCAAGGAGGGGTGCCAGAGTACGGGGGAGGAGATGGAGAGCCTGATAATTTTGTAGATACAAAACTTCCCCTGACAACTTGGAAACCATCTGGAAGAAATATTATGTAAAACCTGGTGTATGTGACGTGTCCTTAGGAAAATCCATTGTTATTAGGAGGGTATCTAGGGAAGGATCAAATTGCACAGTGACTCCAGAACCTTCGTCTTCTGATACGTCTATATTGTGGAGCCTCAAGTGACCTTGAGTAGGAAACAGAATGAGGTAGGAAGGTATAACCACCAGACCTCAGAGCAAAGATGAAGCAATTTTAGTATCATGACTGACCTTTGGATATTCCTTGAAATCAAATGTAACCCTCACTGTTGAAATCCTAATTTCATAGACTAAAATTTATGTTTGAGAATGTTACCATGTAGTAGTTTCAAACTAGGAACATTTTAAAGGCTATTAGCGCTTTTTGATGTTTTTTTTCCAACGAGAGTGTGAATGTGGAAATATCACCAGAGGCTGAGACATGCTCTGTGATTTACCTCACATCTCCACCCCCTAGGCACCTGCCACAAAAGTCTACTTGATTATTTAGATTACCTGTGAGCAGAGACCACAGGTAATCTAAATAATCTTACATGCTTTTTAGCCCCTTAGAGTGACCCTTTCACATCATGGACACTAAATAAATGTGATTAATGGAAAAGAGAAAATGACAGAATTAGAGAGGGAGAGAGAGAGAGAGAGGGAAGAACCTTCTCTACCATCTTTCTGACCACAGGAGCGATTCCAGATTAGATTCTGTGTGTTGTGGGCAGGGCACGACAATACTCCCATTTGAGTACATGCTTGTAAGTGGAGGGTGAGGCTCAGTAATCCAGGAGAGAATGATGGAGCTTTGATCCGGGAAGTGGCCAAGGGGAACAGGCCAACAGAAGAGGGCAGATTGGAAAGCTGTTGAAACAATAGAACTGACAGGTTGTTCAGCTGTTGCTGGATATGCCAAGCAGTATAGAGTGAAGAAGCAAAGATGGCAGCCAGGATTGTTTCAGGTTTGTGCAACTCATTGCATGGTGGGAAGAGTTGGGTAAAAAGAGGATGGATTTAGTTATAAACAGATAAGAGTTTAAAATGCCTGTGGCTATTCAGATAAAGAAGATAAATAGTCTTAATGATGTACAAGAATGGCCATAACAGAAATCAGAGAACACAGCTGGGAAAGAACAGAAAATGAACTTTATGTGGCTAAAGACTTGATCATTAAAATTTCAAGTACCATTTTGGCAAGGAGAAGTATAAGCTACAGAATGACTTATTATTTGGGTACTAAGTGGCATGACTTTGCCTAAATTACTAAAAAATAAACTTTTGTTCTAGCATCTTTACAAACAAATATGCTATCACATGATAACTGGGATTCTGGTATCCAACGCAGAAACAAACAAAAACTCACACAACAAGCAAAATCCAAAGTATCCACAGGAAAACCCTTGCATTGTGAGACTACCACAATCCAACCTTCTTCCAAAGAATAAAATACTCACATATTTTATGTAATAATCCTTTAAAACTTTAAAAATAAGTTTTGTTGAGAGGAACAAGAAATGATATTTGAACTTCTCTAAATATGGAGTATTCAAATGGAAAAAATAAGGGTGTGTGGAAGGCCAGAGACATGAATTATGCATGCCACATCATCGCTCTGGTTTCTCGATATGGGCTTGCAGCATGCATTGCATGGAAAAAGAAATTAGAATAGAACAGATATTGAGCAATTTTCTCCATAACTGGTTCTTACTCACCTTAAATGTAAAATTTTATTTAGCTTATTTCAAAGGGAGACATCCTTATTAAGGGAACACATTTACTGGCGCCTGTTGGAAAGGATTTAATGCAAACAAGCCTGAAATAATTGAAGGGAAAACACCTTCTGACTGTTCTCAGAAGAGCTTAGCAAAGAAGAGGATGGCAGGAAAGAATTACTTTATTATATTGATTTTCTTGGAGAAATCAAAGGAGGATAACTCAAATAGACCAATTCTCTTTTGCCAAGCTTAGTGGAAGCATGTTGAACAGCCATGAATTTATGTGTCAAAAACTGTTTGCAATCATTTAGTTGAACATGCAAATCAGGATTTGCACATTATTACTCTAATAAAATAGCTAATACAAAAGGATATCTGGTTCATTTGCACCTATTCCTTGCTTTAAATGACTGCAAGTATAATGGGTGTAAGTTTTGCCTAACAAAATGCTTACAGACCAATCAGATCATTAACCTGAAACAGGAAGAGAGTGATGTGGTTATTGTGGTACAATAACAAGGACACTGGAGTACAACCACAGTAATTGGAGTACAGTTCTCCCAAAGCTAAAGTCCACCTTACCTCTCACAGTGAGCCAAATATTTCACTTTTATAAAGACTGTTTCCCAGAGCAGAAAACATCATCATGCATTTGGTGGCTTGGGGTTATTTATGTAGATTTCTTTGGTGTATCAAATAGCATCACAAAAATAATATTTCTTCCTAGTAAGGTACTTTACATTACTATTTTTCCACATTTACTCTTGGATGTTCTTTATGAATGTGGAAATTATTATTCATTACTCTTCAGCTTTTAGGTGGGACCAGGCTATGAGAATCCATTTCAGCATTTCCCAAAGTATGTTCCATAGCACAGTAATTCTATGGGACGCCAAATAGTTGGTACTCAAAGAAATGGCATGTCCTAGCTAGATAGGAATGGGAAATGTTGGGGGACAAAATTAAATAGATTTCTTTATTGCGGAACTTCCAGGGTTATTAGTATGTTAATGCACTTTGAAAATCCTCATACATGTATTACTGAGTCTCAAATACATTTCACCTCTGACCCTCTTTTTTCAATGGAATTTTTCAGAACTGGTCATCAAGCAGCCTCTAGTCTGTTTATTTCCGTTCTCTGAGCCAGGCATTTGGGTAAGCAGGCAGGCGTAAGTGACAACAGTGAGGGGTAGGGCTGGGGGATTGAGGCACACTGGAGGCTAGCATCTAACTAAAGGGGGCAATAGTAGCTCAGTTTTAACAACAGAAAGCAGGCTAAGCACTTCGGATTTCTTTTCATTTTTTTAAACAATTTTTATTTAGTTTTTCATGTGCCTTTCTTTGATGCGAGGCTTTGTTATGTACGTGGTGCTGGGGTTTGAACTCACGAAATTGCGCATGCCAGGCAAGCGCCATAACCACCAAGCCACTGCTCCAACCCCAGCACTTCAGATTTCTAAGAGCAGTAAGAAATTTGAGTTTTATGTGACCAAATTTGTTTTAAAACATTCTGTGGGCCAAACATGTCTGTGGAAATGTGGCCCTTAACTCCCTTATTGGGACTTGGATGGCTTTCTGCAATGGCCATTGCAAAGCTTGCTTTCCAGGAAAGTCACACCCAAATTAAATCATCTTTCAGGGTCTGTTCCAGTGATCTTTCCAAGGTCATTGCTATGTAACACCACTGGTAATGATGGAGATGGTCTGGTCACTCTCCTGCCTCTCTTAAAGCCAGGTCATGAAGAACCTAAACCGGATCTTCTCACTTCCTTGTGGCCCACAGATCACAACACACTACCCAGAAGCCAGAAATGTAACCTGTGAATATAAAGAAATGATAAGAAGGAAACGCCAACTACCCTGATTTGATCAGTGTGCACATGCCAGACGCACATTTTGAAATATCAATCTGAACCCCATTAATAATTATTACAGGCTAATAAAATTTGAAAAAGAATCGACAACAAGAAGAAAAGCCTTAACACATCTCTTCTTATACTTACATATATTTGAAAAAACATTTATTATATATAAAAAAAATCAAAACTGCCCACAGTGGCACACACTTGTAACCCCAGCTATTCAAGAGGCTGAGGAAGGAGGATCACAAGTTTGAGACCAGCCTGGGCATCTAGGTGAAACCCTATCTCAAAATGAAAAGAATGACTGGGGGTGCAGATCAGTGGTAGAACTCTTGCCTAGCTTGTGCAAGGACTTGGGTTCAATTCCCATGAAGAAAAAAAAAAAAGAAAGAAAGAAAAAATGAAGCCTACCGTAGGAATGTGAAATATCAAATTAAAAATTCATAAGGAAATGGTTAGAAGATATTTTTGAAATTCCAGGTGCTTTTACAGCAACATGGCAGGCATGCAAACACCTAGCAAATACCATCCAAAAATTGCCTACCATAAAATCCAGGTCTAATAAGTAACACTTCTGAAAACCTCTGGATGATAGGTTACTAAGGGAGAGAGGTTGGTATGGCATGCATAGCATGCCCTGCAATTCACAGGCTGAGCTTTGCCAGAGAAAATATCAATTTCATGCCAAATTCCCAAGAGTTAAAAGGCTTGCTGGTAGCTAATAAAGTGTTGGGAGGGGTAAATCATATCAGATCAGGCTTTGGCTTTTTTCTCTTTTTAGAAAGCATTGGCTTTCATTTTCTGTACAATTCATACTAATAGATTAGGGATAAAAGTAGAGGGTCCAACAGAAACAGTATATGTACACTGCAGTGAGGCTGACCATTTTAGCATGAAAGCTTTAACACAGACAAGACCCAGTTGCTAGGCATAGGGCTGGGTTCCAAGGAGTAATTTCAGTGGTTTGATGTCAGTATAAGGGCATTCTCAGAAAACTAGTCTTAATCTGATATTTTAACATTTTTATTAGCAAGTGCAATGATTCAGTGGATATGCTTACTATGCAGCTGACAATAATTTAAGAGAAGGGTGTTTGTTTGATAGAAGCAGAAAGTAAGGAGGCAGAGCGATCAAAAGGTCTCTTAGACCGCAAGAGCTTGGGGAATTCAAGACCTACCACCTTTTAA
>PVKS010040705.1:0-16469 GCA_004027875.1 Aplodontia rufa
GTCCCCGCACCAGCAAGCCCAACCCCTCCACTTGTTCTCAAGATCCCATTTCCTCCTGCAATTCCCTCTACTCTTGCCACTCTTGTATAATTTTCCCCCTCTACAGATTCTTTCTCGTCAGCTTCAATCATGCCATTAACATTCATTAAAACATTTTAAATCTTCTTTTTGGTCACCATCCTTTGCTCACTACCCATCCCATTTCTCTGATCCCTTTTAAAGCAAAATTCCTTTCTATAATTGCCTGTATTCAATGCCTATAATTTCTCTTCTCCCATTCCTCTTTAAGTTTTATTTGAAATAATTACAAATCCACAGGAAGTTGCAAAAATAGTACAGAGGTCCTTAGTAAATTTCACTCAGATTCTCCCAATAGTTACATTTTACAAACTATAGTATAATATCAAATCTAGGAAGTTGCCTTTCGTACAAAATGTGTGCATAGGTCTGTGCCATCATATCATGTATGTAGATTTATATAAGCTGATAGTAATCAAGATAAAGAGCCAGGCCATTGCCACAAGCATCCTCCTGCTGTCTGATTATAGCCATATCCCACCCACAGTCCCTAATCTTTGACAACCACTCATCAGTTCTCCATCTCTGTAATTTTCTGATTTAGAAAATGTTGTTTAAATGGAATCCTACAATATGTGACCTTTTGAGCTTGCTATTTGCATTCACCATAATGTCCTTGAAGTTCATTTGTTAATGCATTTGTCAATCATTTTCCTCCTTTTACCTCTTTTTCTTATTTTTTGTACAAAATAATGATGAGAAGTAGTGCACAGGGGCAGTGGCAGTGTTCATGTGGACGGAAGGGGGCGGTGAAGCTGTGGGTGTCTAACAGGCCATCCAGGACAATATCCTGCAAGGTGCCTGTTTTTCTGGCCAGTTGGCCACACTCCATGATGCTGAGGTAAAGGCAGAGATTGAGCAGCAAGAGCAAATTATATTCCATGCTTGTGTAATTATGTCAAAATGAACCCAAATATTATGTATAACTAAAAATGAATTAATAAGAAAGGAAGGATGCTTGGCATTGTGTTCTTTATGATGGAATGGTCCATCTGAGACATCTGGAAAATGTGAAGATTAGTGGCCAATGTTGTATGGCACCATGATGGTCAGCGCTTTAGGAACCCAATGGCACCATCCATTGTGTTCTCCCACAATGACTTCCTCCTGAGTCCCTTGAGGCTCGTTGGCACAGGTCCTTCAGAACATGTATGCACAGGTATTTGTCTGGTGCAGCAGGCATGTCCCTGTAACTCTCCTTGGCTTCTGGTAGGTACATGTACACCATGAAATTTTGGTCTCAGACACCAGGACACCATGGTATTGTCCACCATGAAGTCTATGCTGTACACCTTGATGACAAGGACATTAGGCACGATGTCTTACCCCCCCCCCCCCAGGTAGGATAGCAGTGAGATGCTCTCGATGATATCTGCAGCCAGGATGAAGTTGTTCTTGCTGTTCATGTGGTGAATGTGCAGCTGGGGGCTGATCAAAACCATGCGATTGGCTCACTAGCCCTCAGGATTCATAGGAAGTTCTTCTGGTCAATGGCTGACACTCTCAGTGCCACAGGATGGTCAGGGAGCCCTTCTGTTCCTTCTCACATAGGACCTTGAACTTGTTCTTGGTCGTATGGTAAGTGTAAGTGCATGATTAAGAAACTACTACACCAATCTGGAAAGTATGCCATTATACTTTTCAGAGCAGCTATACCATTTTGCATTTCCACCAAAATGTGTGAAACATCCAGTTTCTTTGCATCCTTTCTAGCTTAGTATTATCACTGCTTTTGAATTTAACTGTTCTATTAGGTGTGTAATGATAGTAGACTTAATTTGCATTTCCCTAATGGATCGTGATGTTGAACATCTTTTTATGTGTGTATTTGCCAACTGTATATACTCTTCAGTGAAATGCCTCTTCATGTCTTTTGCTCATTTTAAATTGGATTGTTTATTTTCTTTTACCATTCAATTTCGAGTGTTCTTTATATGTGCTATTCTTTCTGCTCTTGAAAAAAAATGTTGTGCCTTCTGGCCTCCATGAGTACCAATGAGAAATATGCCTTCATTAAAATTGCTTTTCCTCTCTAGGTAAGGTGTCATTTTTCACTTGCTGTTTTCAAGTTGTTTTTTGAAGGAGTGTGCTTTATTTTATTTTTCTGCATTTTTTTTTTGTCCTGGGGATTTAACGCAGGAACACTTAACCACTGAGCCACATCTCCAGTCCTTTTTATTTTTTATTTTAAGACAGGATATCATTAAGTTGCTGAGGTTGGCCTTGAAATTGTGATCCTCCTGCCTCAGCCTCCAGAGATGCTGGGATTACAGGTGTGGACCACTGCACTCAGCAATTATTTTTATTTTTGGCTGACTTATTTATTGTACATATTGATGGCATGCAGTGTGATATTTCCACACATGTATACAGTATGAACTGATCAATTCCAATGCCCTTTTATCCACCCTTCCCACTTTTCAACCTCTATTAATTGTTATTTTACATTCAGGTTGATTTTTTAAAGCTTTCATGTATGACAGAGAACATGTGATACTTCTCTTTCTGTATCTGGCTAATTTAATTCAACATAATGTCCCCCAGTTCCTTGTATCCATTTTTCCGCAAATGACAGGATTTCATTCATCTTTATGACTGAATAATATACACCACGTTTTCTTTATCCATTCATCTGTTCATGGACACCAACATTGATTCCATATCTTAGCTATTGTGATTAGTGCTGCAATAGACATGGATGTGTAGGTATCTTTGTTATTCTGATTTTGAGTAATTTTCTTTGCCGTTAATTTTTTAAAGTTTACTGTTTCTTGGTATGGGTTTCTTTGGGTTTATGTTGTTTGAATTCAGCTATTGAATCTGTGGGCTACGTATTTTCACAAATTTTGGAAAATATCAGTCATTGTGTCTTCAAATATATTTTAAGCCCTACATTTTTTTCTCCTTTCCTTCTAGGTCTCCTAGTGCGTGACTTTTACATTTTTTGTACAGTGCTGAATGTCTCTGAGAATCTGTTCCTTTTTTTCTGTCTGTTGTTTATACTGCATGGTTTCTGTGGTACTGTCTTCTAGTTAATCTAGTTTCCTCTATATTTTCCATTCTGCTGTTGAGCTCATCCAATGACATCTTCAATATTAGTTATTATAGATTTTGGTTCTAAAATTTCCATTTGGCTTTCCTTTATGTCATTTATTTCTTTGCTGAGACTTTCTATTTTTTCACTAATTTTAAGCCTCTTCATATTTGCTCTTTGAAGCATTTTTCCATTATTATTTTAAAATTATTTTAAAATAATTATTTTAAAATTCTTGTAAATATAGTTCTAATACCTGTGTTTCATGGGGCTTGGGATATGTTGATTGTTTTTCTTCTTATTTGAGATTCTCCTGATTCTTGTTATGAGAAGTGATTTTCATTTGTCTCCTGGACATATTGTGTATTATGTGATAAGACTCTGGATCTTATTTAAATCTTCTATTTTAACTGGCCCTCTCTGATACCATACAAGGAAGGGAACACTGCCTTGTTACTGCCAGATGGGGATGGAAGACCATGTTCTCTACCTTGTTTCACAGGAAAGGCACTTTGTTCCTATTGGGAAGGGGTGAACATCAAGCTCTCCACTCAGCCTCCACTGATAGCACCCAGGCACTGTCATTCCTCAGATTCCAAGGTCCCTAGCTGGTCTGCCTTTTTCTCTTTGTCTTTCAGAAACATCTTAGTTTGTTCTATATAGAGCGTCCAGGGTTTTACTTGGCAGGAGAAATAAGAATAAGTACATTACTCTACCTCGAGTATAAGCACAAGTTCCCTCTTTTCCATTTTCTCTTAATCCCACTCTTATCAATGTTTCATTCTCCATGACTCTACCAAAACGGATCTTGTCATTGTTGTCATGACCTTCACATTTCCAAATCCAATATCATTCTCATTTTAGTTGACCCATCAATAATATTTAGTTCAGTTGATCACACCATTCCCTTTTTTCCTCAGTCTTTTTCAAAAATTGTATTTATTTATTATTATTTTCTTTGGGTACTAGGGATTGAACCCAGGGGCTCTTAACCACTGAGCCACATTCCCAGCCCTTTTTATTTTTTATTTTTAAATTTTGAGACAAGGTCTCACTAAGTTGCTTAGGGCCTTTCTAAATTGCGGAAGCTAGCTTTGAACTTGTGATCCTTCTGTGTCAGCCTTCCAAGTTGCAGGGATTACAGGTGTATACCACCATGCCTGGCCTATATTTATTTTTAATACATTTTAATTTTAAATTTACAAATAGTAACATTACATGTTGCAGGAAAAATTTTAACACAGGTATATAAAGTGTGATTATTAGATTAGGGTGATTGGTATATCTACCACCTGAGATACATCATTTCTTTGTGACAGAAACATTTGAAATTCTCTCTGGTAGTTGTTTTGAAATATTGTTTTGGGCAACCATAGTTCCCTTCCTCCTTGAAACACTTTCTTTACTGTTTCCAGGATGCCATACTGTTCTGGATGGATCTCACAGCTATTGTTTTAGTTTTCTCTTCAATTCCTCCTCAGTTTCCTGATCAATTAATGTGGGGGTTGCTCCAGAGCTCAGCCTTGTTCTCTTCTCTCCTTACGTCATTGCATCTTGTCTCATGGTTTTAAACAGTAAACTGCTGACAACTCTCGAATTTATATCTCTGGACCAAACCTCTGCCTTAAATTACAACTTGTACGTCTACCTGCCTGTTTAATATCTCCACTTGGTATCTAATATACATTCAAATTTAAAAATGTAAAAACTCTTGCCCTGTACGAGGGGGGGAAGAAGAGGGGGTGGGCAGGAGGGGGAGGGGAGAGGGAGGGATCTAGGGGGTAATTCTGGTTTAAGAATATATGCATATCATATTGTTACTTTATATGCATTCCTCATTGTACAATAACTCCATTTCTTAATAAAAAAACTGTTGCCCTGATGTGATCAGTATACACATTTTAAAATATCACAATGAACTCCATAAATATGTACAATGAGCATATCCAAAAACTAAAACTTTAAAAGGAGATAAAAATATTAATAGCTTGTGTATATTCTTTGTACTACTTTAAATTTTGCAACTTTTTATTTTGTACTGCCATGGATTGAACCCAGGGCCTTGAGCATGAGAGGCAAGTAGTCTACCACGGAGTTACACCACAGGGCCAGAATTTTGTATCTTCACTGTTAATTTGAAATCATTAAAAGTTTTTAAAAAGTCAATCAAACAAACAAAAAATTTAAAAACTGAATTTCCAATCTGCAAACCCCCTTATCCTTTATTATTCCTAGTTGCTTAGACTGCAAACCTTGGAATCATTCTTGACTTCTCTTTTTCTAATACCTCACATCCAATCCATCAGCAAATTCCAATAATGCTGCAACCTTGAAGGCAAATACCTCCTAATGCCCTCAGTGCTATCACCTTGGTCCAAGGTGTACCATTATCTCTTGCCTGGATTGCTGAAATTGCCTTCCCACTGATGCTTCTCCTTCCACCTTTGCCCTCCTATGTAACTCAGTAACCAGAGCAATCCTTTTAAGAGAGAAGTCAGATTCTATTATCCCTTTTCTGAAATCCTCCCATGACTTCCAAGCCATGGCTCAAATAAGAGCAAAAGTCAAAGTCCTTACATGGCTGGTCAGGATCTGACCCCACTGTTAGTTCTGTGACCCCTTCCTTGCTGTTTCCATCACACCAGGCAGGCTTCCATCTGAGAGCCTTCCTACTGGCTTTCCCTCCACCGCAACTATTGGTCCCCTTCCTCCAGATCCCAGCACAGCCTCTTTTCTCACTTGCTTCAAGTTATTTCTCAAGTCCCACTTCAGGTGTCTCCTCACAAGACCTCTCTGATTATTTTAAGTTGTAACCCTCTTTTATAAACTCCTTCACAGCTTAATTTCTCCCACAGCACTTACTTCTCATGTATACCACATATTATTATTTATCTATTCATCATCTGACTTCACTCCCATATCACAAAAGTGTGAGCTTATCGAGGGCATGGACTATTGTCTTTTTGTTTACCATTGTGCTTTCTGTATGTAGAACAGTGTGTGGCACAGAATAAATACTCAGTGTATAAATAAATGAAAATGCTGCCTCATTCATGATTTAGCCTCCCGGCACTTTTTGTAATAGTCCTGTTAAGATTCTTAGGCTTGGGGTCTTAAAGTTTTATTTTAAATTTGAATTCATTTTGTGTTCATTATATCATAGAGTTAACTTATCTACTATTACATTGTTAGATTCTGGAAGTTAGCAGGATAATGGACCACCACCACCACCAACAACAAAATAGAACATATTCTTGTCAAATTCTTATCTAGCTTACTAAAACTAGGAAAGATAATGATCTGGTAAATCATGATTCTGCATATTCTAAAGGAATTTAAAATGACTACAGAGATATGTAAAAATTAGATAACCAAGCCAAGGAAAAAATACAGATAGGAAAAATAAAATAGAATTAGAGGTGAGGTTAATAAAAAATACAATCTCCATCATTATGTACAGCTATAATGCATCAATAAAAACGTGGAAAAGGGGGGCTGGAGCAGTGGCTCTGTGGTTATGGCACTTGTGCGGCATGCACAAGTTCAAACCCCAGCACCACATACATAACTGAGTGTCAGAGCAACAAAGGGCATGTGAAAAACTCAATAAAAATTGATTCTCTCTCTCTCTCCCCCCACTGTCCTTCTCTCTTAAGTTTTTTTAAAAAATGTGGAAAAGGGAAATGGAGAGGTGGCTCAGTGGTAGAGTGTTTGCCTGGCATGTGCGAGGACCCAGATTTGAACCCTAGCACCACATACACAACTAAGTGGAGGAAAAACAAAAACCAGATGAAAAAAATTTTTTAATTAACTTTCTCTTAAGAAAAAATGTGGAAAATGCACCCCATTCATCTGCTAAGAGTGGACCAAACAATTGACCCCAGGCTTTCCAGCAGCCAATATGTTTCATAGATCCATTCCTACAGACATCCTTGTCCTCTTTCTCGAGTGGCGTTCTCTACTCTACCAGTAGATGGCGCACGTTCCATATGATGAAAGTATGGAACAAGCCCTTTAATGCAGGCCTTCTGAACTGAGCCAAATATTAAACAGGTATTCTTTCTGAACTCTTTGACTGGCTGTTTATTTCGCCATTTAGTTTTTTAGTGCAGCTTTGTGGAGAAGCTGTTATTATCCCTATTATCCCCTTTAGAGATAAGTAGACAGGCTCAGGAGTAAAATCTCTTGCTCAAGCTTGGATTCCAAACTAGCTTTTCTGCTCTATCATGTTCCGCTGTCAACCTGCTGTCATTCGGAAAATAAGGTAGTTTTTCTTTTTTCTATTTGCTGGAACTATTGGGAAGCTCTCTTTGACTGGAGATGTTACATAATGCTACTGTCACAAAGTGCAATATGAGTCAGAGACAAATTTGGGGTTCTGACAATAGCTGTTTGAAACCAAGGTGATCACTTGGTCTGTGTACCTCAACCTACTCTTCTGACAAATGGGAATGATAATATCTGCTCCTCTTAACTCTGGAGACGGTGTGAGGATAGGAGGGAGAAAAAGATGTGAAAGTACTCTAAGACTTATGTATTCAACCCATCATTTATTGAATCTCTACCGTGAGCTGGGTGCTATGGTAGTGCTCTCAGGCAATTCTATTCAAAGTGTAGTCCGTGGCTGTTTATTATTGGTCCATATCAAACCAGAATGAAACTGAGAGTGAATGTTTCCAAACTTTAATAACAATTTGAATGAGTAACCGTATGTCTGCTGAATTACCATAAAAGATCTGGACTTGTGTCTTGTCTTTGTTTTTATTTGATTTTTCTAGTAATTTGTTTTCACTGTGTTTTAAGAAAGTATGAGTATACGGTGTATCTGGAGAAAATGGGGCTTCCCCTTCCCCAAGTCCAACCTAGATTTGGACTTCAGTTACATTGAGGGCAACCTGACATGGGATTTTTTTTTTTAGAAAGTAAAATTTCTCATGAAAACCATTTATTAGAAGTTATGCTGGACTTGATGAAAGAACTATGAAGACTGGGTTTTTGAATATCATAGATGTTCTAGAATATGTTCCACAGACTAACAGAATTTTTCTTTGGCACAAGGAAATAAGTTAACCAACTGGCTCTTCAAACTAATCACTATCTTTGACAGGTTATTAAAAAAATTCTACCCCACCCCCATCTTGGTAGTAGGGGTTGAACCCAGGGGCAATTTACCACTGACCTACATCCCAAGCTTTTTTTTTTTTTAATTTTGAGACAGGGTCTCACTAAGTTGCTTAGGGCCTTGCTAAATTGTTGAGGCTGGCCTCAAACTTGAGATCCTCCTGGCTCACCCTTCTGAGTCACTGTGATTTTAAAAATGTGTATATATTACTTTAAAAAATATAACTGAGCAGAAAATATACTTCCATGGCACAAAATTAATTAAGTACTCAGCTTTATATTTTACTTTTTTTCCACACAGTTTATTGAAGATAATTTTATACGTAAGTACATGAAGAGCTTTCTGTTTTCCCATTGAATAAATGCTCCATTATTTATTTGATCAGATCCCTAGTGAGGGATAGATAGCTGTTTCCCATTTTTATTATTGCAAAAATGCTACAGTAAATAACTTTGTAAACACATTTTATACCTATGCAAATATAACTGGAGGAGAAATTCTTAGAAATGAAATTTTGGGATCTAAGTCCACATATTTTAATTTTTTATAGTTATTGCAATATTGTCCTCAATTGACTGATTGCATTGCCACCAGCAATTTATTACAGGACTCCCCCCAGCTTGTTGACATAGCATATTATCCATAGTTTTATATTTAGGTAATGATATCTCACTTTATTTTTCATTAGTATTTCTCCAATTATGAGATTAGCTATCCATTATCAGTTTAAAAGCCATGTATTAAGTTTGATACTCAGTTCTGCAGGTGCAGGGCAATTACAAATGACTTCAGATCGCTCTATTTTTAGAATTTCCTAACCTACTACGTCAATATGTTCCCTAACTTAAAGAACTGTTCACTTTCTTTTATTCTGTCCCATTTTTCTAGAACAATCTACAGTATTAATTAAACTCCCCAGATATTTCACTTTAAAACTAGTGTCTGGCCTGGGGGTGTATCTCAGCAGTAGAGTGTATGCTTAGCTTGCATGAGACCCTAGGTTCAATCCTCAGCACCAAAACTAACTAACTAACTAAATCCCTAGGGGATAACTCAGTGGCTGGTACAATACTGAAGGTTCAACAAAATATAGAACAATTAAATAAAAATAATACCAGAGACATTCACTTATTACCCCGCATGCAATCATCATGTAACTATTTCAGTCAGTACTGTGATGCCAATTTAAACGTGGAGGTTTAAGTGTCACTGATCTATTGCCCTGGAGTTTGTTTTCTTTCTTTCTTTCTTTTTTCTTTTTTGCTAAACGAACTCTAAAGTGTTACTTTTTATTATACAGAGAAATTAACTGTTTTTTTCCTTCCTTATAATTAATTTTAAAGATCACATTGTGTTTACTCTTTGCTTCCTAAGACCTGAAATGGCTCTTAATAATCTGTGACTATCTTGGGGATGGGGTGGAGAACATCTTTTTCAATATTTTCTAAGAGACTTGTTTATATTGCTCTCTCTCTGTCTTTACTCTTTTGGCCAAATCCACTTGTGGAACACTTGGCTGATATTTTATGGAGCATGGTCTGGGTCATGGGGAAGAGAATAGAGTTAACACTCAGAATGCATACATACTTTTTGATTAAATCGTTAACTTTGCCTTATTAACACCATGCCCTAACTTCTTTGTCTGGAAAGGGGTATAGGCATTTATACTCACCACACAAATAGCTCCTTTTAAACTTGGTGAACCAATAGCTGAAGGAGGCTTAATCGTCATCATCATCAATACTAAGCTAATATTTATTGTTTAATCTGTTATAACTTCTCGGGACCTACTAATACATTTGATTCTATTATCCAATTTTACAGATAACAAACCAGAAGCAGTGTGAAATTAAGTAACTCAAATAAAGAATCACAGCTAATAAATGTTGGAGTCTGGTTGGCTTTGAGCCCAAGCAGTCTGGCTCCAGACACCACTGTCATAATTTTTGGGTGTGCAATTTGTAAAACATAAAACATCTCTTTTTTTAAATGTACATTTTTTAAAAATGTGCCCCCATCCACGCCCCCCCAGCCCTCCAAGCTGTTAGCAGTCAGTGGCGACACCAAGTGGCACTCTTCATGTACTGCAACCCTTTCATAATTTTCATAAGCCACCTTGCTCTTTATTCTCTCTCAAATAAACTTACACTCCAACCACCCCTCAAGTAAAGCCAATACACTCGTTTTGCAGAGGCACCTTGTAGAACTTTTCGTTGAGGGACAAGTTTTCTTCTAGCCAGATTTCTATTTTCAACCTCTTTTTTCCTTTATCAGAGGAAGAGGTGATTTTCCAGGGTTAGCTTTATTTTGGACCTCCTCTTTACCTCCCCAAGTATAACTCCATTTCGTATGCCTGTCTTTTCCTGATACTTCTATTTCACCAGTGCCTATTCATTCTCGTTCCTTCTCAACCAACAAATGAGCTATTTCCCCCTCTTTATTCTGAAATGATGGGGGTGGAAGGTGAGGGGAGGAAGCAAACGAACAAATGTCTCCTTGAACAATCACTCCAGGTTCACCTTCTTAAAGAAGAGTTCCAGTAAAGGAAATGGCTTGCTCAAAAACCTCAATTCTTCTTCGGCTAGGGGCATAGCTCAGTAGTAGAGTGTGTTTTTCTCACACACGAGGCCCTGGGTTCAATTTCCAGTATCCCTCCCCCCAAATCAATCAAACAAATAAAAAAATGCTCAATTCTTTCTCAGTCACTTTCTGAATTATGTACAGATTTAGTCCAATTTCAGGATTCTTTTAAATTAGGCCCCAGTTTAGCTTCTTGTCATATCTCCCACAACTCCCCTACACTGCAGCTGTAAAATGATATTTTTTAAATTCACTTTGTTCTCCGAAGTAGAAGACTATCGGAAACTTTATTGCTTGAAATTATATCAATAAGAATAAATCATCCCACATTTGTCTTTAGGATGTATGTTTTTTTGTTGGACCAAGAGAAGTAGCCTTGATTTCCAACCCAGGTGCAGAGCTTCAGATAAGGGGTATCTGGACACAACATTCCACATCTATCTTTAGTTTGTAGTTCCCAAGGATACAGAACTCTGGGTTCACTTCACAATCCAGACCTGATGATGACACCATGTAACTTGCTTTGAGTTTACCAAAAGATTGCCTTTTTTAAAATTCACCTAAAGTATCCTTCCTTCAAATCCTATAATGACCCTATTCTTTGTGGTTGTTTGGTGATATGAGAATGGTTTTTCTGGTGTATGTTCTCCTCATTGCAACAGGTCAAAAGTTTGACTGTGTTGGATTACATATTTGTCATTGGGCCTTATGCTGACTGGGCTAGGATATAAATGTTGTATCCTTAGCTTGTCCAAAGCAGGCTTTCAAAATTGCTCATTAAAAATTGTCTAATGCAGTAGACACTGAATTAGAGTACTTGGGTTCTAGTTTTACAGCTTGAATTCCAATCTCAGTTCTGGCAGTAACTTAATTAGCTGGATCATCTTAACTAAGTAAATACACTCCATTTGGCCAAAGTTTTATCTTCTTTAAAACAGGAGGGGAGCTGTTTCTTCAAACCCTAGTGCAAGAGCTTTGGAGTCAGTTCTTGGTGGGTTTCTGCCACTTGTTATTAGTATAATTTTTACTTTTCTGAGCTTTTGTTTTATAATGATTAAAATGGAGATATCAATAACTGTAATATAGATTTTCCAGTATTGCTATGAGCATCAGGTTGGTTGCTTATAGCATCTCTATATTTGAACATTATCCCTATTCTTACTGTTATGCGAGTTTGGAAATTTTACTTAACCTTCTGAGCTTCTGTATTCTTATAAATACAAAATGGAGAAATATAGTACATTCTCCATGGGGTTATTGTGAGCATTAAATGAGATTAAAAAAAAGAGTAAGGGGCTTTGAACAATGCCCAGAATATAAGAGGCTCAAAATACGTGATCTAATGTTATTCGTATTAGATTTGTACTACTAACTACTTTGTGGGCTGGAAGTTCGGGATAAAGAATTTCATTCTAAGGACAAAACTCAAAATAAGGTACTGACAGGCTGGAAACAGTGAAACAGAATGGGGCGTTGCTTTTCAAAAGCAAGCAACACGCCCACTACAGGGTTTGGAACCGCCCAGTCCTTATTAAATATGGCAGCGAGCCGGGCAGTCCTACTGCGATTGCGCATTTTGAAACTCCTCCCAACAGCTCCTCCCAGGCCGGCCTGCCCCCCCCCAGCCAGGGCCGAGGTGCCGGGTGAGGGCCTTCCGTGGCGCGCACGCGCAGACGCCCGCTGGGCTGAGCTGACACTCTGGAGGCGCCTGTCACATGAGCCGCGCGCCCGCTCGGCTCCCCCTCCTCCCTGGCTGGGCTGTGTGAATGAAGCTCTGCCGGCTACGTGGGGCGCTAGCTCAACTTAGTGTGCTGGACGCTGGAGCCGATCGAGCGCGCTGCCCACCGGCAGCGGACAAGGACTCTGCAGCTCCTAACCTCAGCGACAGGTAAAGGCAAATGGGCTGTCCCTTCCCCAACAGGTTCTTAGTGGGCCGCTGATCCCCGGCCCACCCCCAGACAACCCCTGGAGCGCAGCGACACAGGGGAAGCGCTCCCCTGCTGGCTCAGTCCCTCGGAGACGGGGGTTCCCCTTGTCCAGACGCCGCCGCCTGGCACTCGGAGGAGGTAGACAGGCTGGCTAGTGGTAGTTCTAGCTAGTGCGGGACGGCATCTTCCCGGGAGCCCAACCCAGTTCTCGGAGAAGGGTCCCTGGGCTGCCCGAGCTAAGTTTCCTTGCGGAGCGGCGCCAAGCCCGCCCAGCTTTTGAATCGGGGAGGTTAGCTGCCTGCGGTCCCCCTGCTAGGACTGGGGTAGGGTGGTGTTTACCCAGTCGAGGCCCCTTTCGCCCTCCTGCTCTGATGACTTGCCTTAGGTTTCCATGGGTCTTTGCGAAGTCGAGTTCGGACTCTCCGGAAAGTAGTTGCTGTGCGTTTTCATTTTGCCACTTAAACGCGTGTGGCCGGTTCTCCCCTGACTTTTGATCCTGGCGCTTGAGTGCTTTTAAACCAGTAATGGGTAAGGGAAAGCTTTACCTTTGCATTGATGCGCGATTCCCTTTATGAACATTTCAGAGCAAATCAGTTGCCCGGAGTTCCAAGTGAAGTTGTACGTGTGCCCGTGTGATAACGTCAGTGGAATGCCCCCCCAGTAAATGAGGGAAATACAGAAGTTGGACCACTAAAAGCCAGTAAGAATCCGCTTTACATACCCTTCATGAATTTGTTAGCAACTCTACGGGTTTAACTACGAATGTTACATTTCTCCTTGTTCCACGACGCGCGCAGTACTTCTTAATTGCATTTGAAATAGTAGAAGGAAACAATAAGAAAAGAAAAAGGAAAAGTAAACCAAACCAAAGCAAACTGTGCCAGGTTCCAGTTAAGTCCTTTTCCTGGCGAATTCATCCTGGGACTTTTTAAGTTCCTAGTTTCCTTGGACGTGGCGAACCTTTCCTTATCCAAAACATTCACTGTCGTTTCTCTATTGGTTTTTTGGGCACTGGGGTACCCATTAGCCTTTTTGTCCTTTAAAGAAAAAAATATCATTGAAGACAGATAACGTGATTTTCAAGTTGCACACAATCTTCAGTGTGTATGCTTTAGCTTTTTCACTTCAAAGGTGGACGTTTTGATTGTGTAGAAATAGCAATCTACTTCGATGTTCAGTAGGTCAAAAAGGTGAGGACCTAGAGAAAAAGGAGATTGGTCTGTAGGCTAAGTGAAGAGGACACAGTTATTAAGTAAAAGCTTAAATGGACAAGCACAGTGTTTAATATATTAAATCACCAAATAAAACAACATACAGTAGTTAGACCTCTCATTTTTTCATCACATTCCTAGTTCTTTTCATATCCTTGCAAATAGTTTGTCCTAAGACTAGATTTGAGGGGTTTTTTTTAAGAGAGGGAGAGAGAAAAGGAGAGAATCAATTTTATTTAGATTTTCATCTGGTTTTTGTTTTTCTAAAACATAGTTGTGTTTGTGGTGCTGGGGTTTGAACCCTGGTCCTCAGGCATGCCAGGCAAGTACTGTACTGCTGAGCCACTGCTCCAGCCCCTAGATTTGAAGTTTTAACTGTAGGAATTAGCTGAATTAATTTGGTTGTAATTAAAGTGGCATTTTATTTTTGTATTTTCCTTTTTTCCTTGGTTAATTTCACCCTTATATTAGCAACGTACGCTCACTATAGGAAATTTGCAGAGTGGGGAAAGTGTAATGAAGTGGAGAGGAAGAAGCACCACCGAAAGGGTATCATCACTATTCTCTTTTTTAATGCTCTCTTCCTTTCTTTTTTTCTTCCTATGCAAGGTCTATTTTAAAACTTTAAGCATGCACAAAACTTGCTCTCCTTTCTCCTGATACTTAATCTAAAGTAGGGTATTTGGGGACTTAAATTGGATAGTAATGCTGCTTTTCATTCCTTTAAGTATGAGACTTCAAGATATGAAAGATACAATATTTATCTCATCCTGTGAGATTCTGAACCCCACGTACTGAAGCTCCAGTGATTCATGTACAATTCTATAGCACTGAATGGAAGTATTAACTGACTCTAAATCTCTGATTTTCTGCAGCAATACCTTGTTGCTCAAGGGAAATGTGACACTGCCCTGTCTGCCTGTCTTTAAATGAGATGTTCAGAGAGGGGCAGGAGATAATGTTCAATCATTGGAAATGTTTTTTTTTTTCTTTTTAAGTATTTATTATTTTCTGTTTGAATTTTCAGGTTTGAGGCTTTAGCATATTGCAGAAAGCAGGACCACATAGCTGCTTTTCTATATCTGTGCCGTTTAAGCCTCTCTACAAAACTGGGGGACTCTGGGAAACTGAGCCTGTGACCCCTGGCGTGGGAGAAGATAGGATCAAGATGGCCATGTGGCAGGGTAAGAAATTAGCACTTATTCCTCTAACTGGTTTTTCTTCCTCCTCTATCTTCCACCCCCAACCAGCTCTCCAAGGCAGTGGCAAGGAGCCAGCTATTTCTTTAATTTAACCCTTTGTCTTTGCAAGGACAGAGCACATTCGTTTAAAAAAAAAGCTGCTGCTAGCTAGACGTTCAAATAATTTTCAAGAGGTGGTTGGGGGGAATTAGAAAAATGCCATGCCAGAAGTATTTAAAAGAATTCCCTTCATTTAAACATGTGCTCATGGGGGTTATATGTAAGGAAATGAGAATTTTTTTCCTGTTTGTTATCAGCCAATTTGTATCATAAGATTCTCAAAGGTGGAGGAGACAGATATTGGCACCTCTCCGGCTTCCCCTTTGCAATAAAGACTTTCTTGGGAATTAGGCAGGTTGAAAAATCATGTTTAATGTTGTAATGTTTATATTTGGTGATAAAAGGAAAATGCCTATTTTAACAATGGAAGCTAACCAAGAATCAAACTCACCAATGTCTTAACTGATAGATTACATCTCTTATGAACCTGTGAATTTCTACCACATATATATTTATCTTTTGTTTTTTATAGGGTTGAGGATGTGTCCATGGGGAGATATTGGAATCTTCAGTTGTGTGTGGGATTCTCAATTTTATCACAAGGGAGTTTGGGTTTAAGAAACAATAGACAAATAACATCAAAATTGGTTGTGACCCACAAAAGGTTAAGGACCACTTAGATGGAGTAGACTGAAGTAGCTTGAATATCTATAAATATTCAATAGCTAGGTTTCTAGGTGGATTGATATATCTTTTAGAGATGTTTCCTTGTGCTGGTTATGGTTTAAAATACGTAGGCACACAAATGTCACAGTTTTGTTGTACGTGGACCGTCAACTTAAAGACATTTGTAAAATGGGATTTGACCTGTACGCTGACTTTGACTCATGTAATGGACATTTGTCAAGAGCAGTATAGATGAATTTGCTTAAATCCTAAGACATTCCTTCATTCAACAAACAATACAGAGATGAATAAGATGCACAACCTTAGAGGGTTCCTTGTGGTTTAGGAAAGACAGACATATGAATAAATAATTGTGTCTTGAACCAGTGTTCCAATAGGGAGAGAAATAAAATATGATGGAAACCCAAAGAAAAGCATGACCAACTTTGAATTTTGAACTAGTCTCAAAAATGAGTAGGAGTTGGCCAGATGGGCAAATGAGAGAATTGCATTCTGGGCAGACAGAGCAGCACTGTTTAGGAACTTCAAGTTGCTTTGTTTGCCTAGTATGAGATGTATAGGGGCATGACCTCAGACTAAGCAGGGAAG
>PVKS010040706.1:0-16468 GCA_004027875.1 Aplodontia rufa
TCCTTTCTAGTGGGGAGGGCATCTCCAGTTTCTTTTTAAACCAACAGAATTGGTGCACAGTGGAGCCAGTCAGCAGCTCCAACCACTGTTCACCCCTCTGTGGGACCACGTTCCAGAGCTCAGGACCCTTAGGGACACAGGGGGCCCATTCCAGGGACTTTGGAATCCGGAGTGTAAATAATCTTATAGGGTATACTGTCCTTTTTGCAGTCCAGAGTTTTTCAAACTGGCAATTCATACATAATTACATTATTACTTTTTTATTGTCAATCACTCCTATAGCAACTTTTTTTCTGATCACATATATAAGGCATATGTATGTCAGAAGACGTAAAAAATAAGAAAAAATCAAAACCACCCGCAGCTCCATTATCTCAAGGCACCAATAACATTTTATATGTTCCAGATGTTTCTTAGAAATGCACAAACGTTATTTAGTGTAGACATGTGCCATATATTTCATTAAATGGGGTTGTTGTGTGCATTATGTTTTAAACCTGTTTTTCTCTCTTTCTAATGCACTATAATTATTTTTCCATATTACCAAATATTCTTTGAGCAGATGATCTTTAATGGCGACAGTGTTCCACTGCAGGGATACGTAACAGTTCACTAAGTCAGTTCTATACTCTGGGGCACTGAGAAGGTTTCTGAAATTGGAACCAACCTTCTTACACTCAATATTGCAGCTAGAACTTCCATGTTTTAGAATACCTTTTTTCTTTCTTTTCTGGTACTGAGGGTTGAACCCAGGGTTGCTTAACCACTGAGACACCACCAGCCTGTTTTTATTTATTTTAAGACAGGGTCTTGCTAAGTTGCTTAGGGCCTCGCTAAGTTGCTGAGGCTGGCCTTGAACTTTTGATCCTCCTGCCTCAGCCTCCTGAGCTTCTGGAATGATAAGGGTGCCCCCTCCATGCCTGGCCCATATTTTAGGAGTTCTAAAGCTTGTCCCAGACCACTACATTGTCCTCAGTAGCCCTGCACCCACTTATTCTCCCACCAGCAAGGAAGAAATGGTACAGGGATCCACTTTTAAGCTGAAGGGTCTGGCTAGCAGAATGTGCCATGCTGTCGATGCACCGCCACCCCAAGACTTTATTCTGTGCTGCCAACTCCATGACAACCAACTGCCTGGCTCCAGCTTGGGCCTGGAGCCAGAAGAGCACTGCCTGTTCCCTGGTCCCCTCCCCATGGCCTGGGCCTCGGAGCTGCTTCCCCTGGGGATGGGCCAGTGTCTCTGACTCAGCCCTTTTGCATCCTGGAACCCTCCTGACTCCTCTGGGCCCAGAGAATAAGATGATGGTGGTGGTGGTGGTGGTGATGAAAAACTTACACAGACATCCCCTGACTTCAAACCATCCCTTTTACTGTTTTCCAACTTTGCAGCAGTGCGGGTTTTCATATCCGTTCAGATTTCAACACATTACGAGATATTCAAATCTTACTATAACATCGGCTTCGTGTTAAGATGATTTCACCCAATCTGTAATGTTCTACGCGTGTGTAAGGTAGGCACGGCCCACAGGCAACACTCAGTGGATCAAGTGTATTAAAAGCATTTTTGAGTTGCGAAACATTCAGTTTAGGCTGGGTTTATGGGGACACAGTCCCATCACAAGTGAATAGCAACTGTACAGCGTTGATGTGGTCTCTGTTCTAAGCCCCTCACCTACAGCAACTTCCTTTGATTTTTGCAACATTAGAAAGCAGGTACTTCTCTTCTCCCATTTTGTGGATGGGGAAACTGAAGTTCAGGAAGTGTAAGTGACATGCCCAAGGTCACACAGCCTGGAAGTGATGAGCGAAGATTCAGAACCTGGCAAAGAGCTTGGAGAACCCCACTCTTCTTCCTAGCAGGTCTCTACCCTCCTCTGAGCCTCAGCTTATTCTGTGAAACAGGAGTGACCACTCCTACCTCACTGGGTCAAGTCGGATGAGCAGCAATGAGAGTGAGTCACAGAGTCGGCTCTGAAGACGGGGTGTGGGCTGTGGAGGTGAGCGTGGCTGGCTTGCTTTGACATTTTGGTAAAGGTCTGCTCCTCTGAAGCTGAGGGTCCCCATACTCGCTCTGGGAATGGGGAATGGGGGGAGGTCTGCGTGCAGGAGCCCCAGGATTTCCATAAGGGGAGCCCAAGGAAGGAAATAACCCAGACAAAAGAGGGGATCAGCGGGAAGCTTAATTTGCATACATTTGCATACTTCAATCATTTATCACGGATTATGATACTTCATTTCTTATTTGGCTTTTCCGTCTATGTTTTCAACTATGAAAACATTTTAGTTTTGTAAACAGAAAAAAGTAATGATTATGATCTGTCGAGACTGGACTCCTCTGACATTCAGGGAAGCCTGCTGCCTTCTGCATGTGCCTTGGAGAAATGTAGGTGCCAGGAGCAGGTGCAGCCCCTGGGGGAATGTGATTGGCCCCACTAAAGAAAGAAGGTGCTGTTTCCAGGGAGGGTAGAGGCCTGGATTAGAGAAAGAAGGCCCAGGGCTCTCCATCCCCTGCCTTTGCCAGCGCCTGGCTCAGCGGCCCATGAAGGGAACATTTCTTGGCTGGTGGCTGCCGGATAGGGGTGAGGGAATGTGAGACATGACAGAAATCATCTAGTCCAGCATTTTCCAAACACTTGCCTGGAACAAGACATTCATACGTGGTTAGATAAGATGCAGCAGCCTCTCGGAGATTCGTAAACTACATTTATAAACTAAGGTCCCTGTGAGTTCCGCAGTGAAAAGACCTGTTCATGACTTTTTAAAATCTGGCATCTTGGAGCTGGAGCGGTGGCTCAGCGGTTACGGCGCTTGCCCAGCATGCGCAAGTACACGGGTTCAAACCCCAGCACCACGCACACAACTAAGTGTCAGAGCAACAAAAGCCATGTGAAAAACTCAATAAAAATTGATTCTCTCCATCTCTCTCTCTCTCTCACTGTCCTTCTCTATTTAAGAATAAATAAATAAATTAATTAATAAAATCAATCTGGCATCTTCTAAAACTCTGAAGTCCCCAACTCTTTTTCTCAGATGCCTGTTAACTCCTTGAAGCTTATCATTTGACAAATACTTAGTCCATCTCTTTACAAGACCTTGAGGTCCTGGAAGTAATTGAGAAAAAGATTCAGAAACAGGAAATGCGGTGGGACTCAGCCAGGGCCATGCGGCCATCCTAACCCAGAACATTCCGGCAGCCTGGCTGTGAAGCTCAGAGAAGCAGGTGAGTTAGTTTCTCTGGGCCTCAGTTTCCTGTAAAATGGAAGAGGGGCATAGTTAACAAACCTTCCACAATCCTAGAAAGTCCTTGTAAGGAGCCAGTAAACCAACATGGGTGGGTGTCTAGCAGAGGCCAATGCAAAGCGCTTGAGGAAGGAGAGAGTTGTCACGCAGTGCAGGGTGGGAGACTTCCCTTGAAAGTTGCTTTGTGTGTGGGGGGGGGAGGTGTTTAACCCAGTAATACCAAGCTATACCCCCAGCCCTTTCCTGAAATTTTATTTTGAGACAGTGTCTCACTAAGTGGCTGAGGCTGGCCTCTAATTTGGGATCCTCCTGCCTCAGCCTCCTGAGCTGCTGGGATTACAGGTGTGTGCAACTGTGCCGGGCTGAAAGTTGTTTTTACATGGAGCCCCTTCTATTGATTCTATTTTAAGACCCTCTTTTTTTTTTTTCTTTTTCTTTTTTTTAAAGAGAGAGGGACAGTGAGAGAGACAGAGAAAGAGAGAAACAACTTTATTTAATTTTTCACATGGCCTTAGTTGCTCCAACACTCAGTTGTGTATGTGGTGCTGGGGTTTGAACCCGGGTCCTTGTGCTTGCCAGGCAAGCGCGGAAACCGCTAAGCCACCGCTCCAGCCCCTAAAACCCTCTTTATGAAAGATCTGGCATGTACACTCAGGGGTCTCATCTAGCTAATGCCATGATTTATAAATCTAAAAGGCTTGTCTTATTTAAGCTCCAGTGGACTCACTTTACAGATGTGGAAACTGAGGCTTTTTGATGCACTCAGAGCCTCCGAAACAGTTCAAATCAGCCCAGTTCGTGGCTGGGGTCTCAGCCCGGAACTGCCTAACCCCACTAGTTAAAAGCACAGGAGGATGAAGGAAATCCAGAGTCAAGCAATTTGCACATCCTGCCCCACTCCCTAGGGCCCCTCCAGGAAGCTCTCCTACATTGCCATGTATGGTCCACGCACCTCACATGGTCCCTACAGCACGACATGACTCACTATGGTCCCCTTCCACAGTTAGGCAAACTGAGGCTCAGCGCGGTGAAGACTTTCCAGTCCATACCCGCCCGGCCGAGGAACTGGGATTCCAGTCCGGGTCTCCAAGAGCACCTGTCAATCATTATTTCCTGGGACACTGCTAAGCCACACTCGATTGTTATCATGACGCTGTTGTTACAGGGACAACAGGACTGACTGCTTGAGGTCCAGGCACGCTGTGCATCCTCCTACGTAATGCTCCAAACCTTAGTGGAAACCATTTGAACCTGGCTTTCCGGATAAGGACAGAGAAGAACAAAGCACGTCCTGCTGAGGAGCCGCAAAGCCAGTCTCCCAGGCCGGCTGCCCAGCCAGCTCAGAGCCCCAGCTGGCCCCCACCCCACCCCAGCAGCGCGTGGCTCCAGTGTGTCTCTGGGCCACCACGCCCGCCCGCAGCCTTGATGCTTATGATCTGCCAGGAGCAGCTTAGAAACTGCCCCCAACGCTGCCTGGGCTTGTCCCCGCCCAGCTTGTGTGTGCAATGGCTTTTATTGATTTTCTGGCTGCTGGGCCTCTGCCGGGAACACTCTCTTTTTAATGGAGCATTAATTGGGAGGAAAAGGTTTTCTGTTGCCAGGCTTCTCAGGGGGCTGAGTGTCCTTCCTGTCTCCTCTTGTCATCCCCCACCCCCAGTAGCTTCCCACTCCCAAGCCCGGATGTGGTAGCCCAGCAGGGTGGACAGGCCTGGGCTCCACTCAGGCCCCACTGCTGATTCATGGCTTGACCTTGGACAGGTCTGGCCTGGGCCTCAGACTCCTCAGCTGCAAAATGGGACCAGACACCCCTGCTACTGCCACTCCGGGCTGCAGTGAGGACCATTTTGGGGGGAGAGAATATGAGAATTTTAGCCCAGGTGCAAGAAAACATGAGTTCCCCGTGTGGTCTCTCGACTCCCAGACAACCTGGGCTGGAGCCGTGGGTAGTCCTGAGCAAACTGCTTTAACCTCTCCATGCCTCAGTTTCCTCTTGTGTAAAAAGACAACAAGCCCCAGGTCTTGTGGTACTTGTACCCACAGAGATGTTGCTGGTCAAGCAAGCACTTAGCATGTGCCTTGTGGATAGTAGGTATTCAGTCAAGGTTATCAATTAGCATTACCATTATTCCTATGACACTCAGGTTCCTTATCTGGGACAAGGGGAGATGTCTCCCGTGAAACTCAGGCTGGACGTCAGCGTTATTTGGCTTAACTTAAAAATGGCCCTTCTGGACCCCACGTGGTCCATTTTTCCTTTGTCTCTTTATTCTCCCTACCTGTACAGAGTCTGTTCTATATATTCGGTGGCCTCTGGCCAAGAATGGGACCTGTTTTCTGTTTTCCTGCCTGGGCTCTGGGATCCACACAGCAACCAGAGGCCCCAGCAGGTTAAAGCTGCCCCTGGGACCCGGCAGAGAGCCTTTCCATACTGATAACTTCATGGGCTGCATTCTTGAGCCCTGAGGTCACAGGTGTCACACTGTCACTGACTCTCCCTCTGGCGACTTCCAGGCCCCGGCCTTGCCCCCTCCGCCACCTGGGCGCCTGGCTCACCTGACACCTCCACGTAGCCGTCCTTGGTCTTCACCATCAGCTCCTCCGGCTTGAAGCTGTGCACGTTGACGCACACTTTCCAGGGCTCCCCGGGGAAGGGTGGGGGGCCCCGGCTCTCGGCAGGTACCCCAAACCTGGCTGTGGCAGTGGGCCCTCGGGGCACCATGCCAGATCTCAGGGTCCCCGGCCAGGCAGAGGAGAGGCGAGGCAGAGCCCAGTCGGGCCAAGAGGCGGTCAAGTCGTCTGGGAAGGGGTCCATGCCAAAGCCATCGTCCAGCAGGCGGGAGGACAGGGGCGAATCCCGGAAGGGGTCTCGGCGCAGGCGGCTTGGGTAGTGGCAGGAGAAAGGCATCTGGCCGTCAGCCATGGCGACTGCTGCGCGGAGGGGAGACGGAGGCTCAGAGAGAGGGCGCCACCCACCCAAGGTCACACAGCAGGGCGAGGCGCTTGCTCTTCAGCCTGGGGAAGTGCTGACCTTCGTCGGAAGAAACAGAACTGCCAAGAGCGGGGCGCCCAGCAGCCTGGGGTCCCAGCCCCCAGAGGTGACCCCAACACGTGCAGCAGAATCGCAGAGGGCTCCTCCCTGCACTGCTTCTCCCGGGACCAGCAAGCCACTGTCCTCGCAGGCTGCCCAGGCTCCCGGCCAGAGCTGCTGAGGTCTAGCGTGGAGCCAGAAGCTTAATAAACCCCGGGGACACTCGCCTAGAAACTTCTCCTGGTTTCCCTGGCCTGGGAACCCTGTATTTATTCCCTGCTGGGGGCTGGAGGCGGGTTTTGCAAGCGCCTCCTGTCACCGGAGTATTCAAAGGTGATGAACCAGTCGCAGAGAATCTGCTGGGGGCGCAGCCGGGCTGGGGGCTGGGAGGGGCCGAGGCTGGCGGAGTCCGCGGCCACTGGGACACTTTCTCCTCCCCCAGCGCCGGCTCAGCTCCGCCCTCTCGCTGGCTCCCCCAGCCACCTCCCAAGCAGGGCACTGAGGCCTGGCTATTAATAACCCTTGCCTGGCTGAGGGCTCAGGTCACCAGCTGGAAATACCTTCCTCTGAGCATGCCGCACCCTGCCTCCCCCTGGGGACCCGCAGAAGGGGAAGACAGACAGGATTCGGAGGCAGATAGCCCTAGATTGGAATCCCCACTTACAGACTGGCCAAAGTCTTAAAGCCTCAGTGTCCCCCAGAAGGACTTTAAAAAAAATTATATATATATATATTACACAGACACACATACATATTAAAAGTATAATATTCAAATGACACCTGTTTAATCAGGGCAGGGAAGACTGTTGGGCAGGGCTATCATGGTGTGGCAGGTGCTGCCGCCTTCGCAGTGGGGTTTTGGGTGCGTCCATGGCTGGGACTCTTCTCCCCACACAGCCCTGGCAAACGGGAATGTATAGCCACAGAACAGGGTGAGGATGAGCAGATGGAAAACCGCTGAGAAGAAGATCAGGGGTCAGAGGGGATTCTGGCTACCAGACCAGGGGATGAGGCAGCACCTGGAGGATGGTGGGGGCTGAGATACAGGAGCAGGGATCTGACACCCTTGGGTGGGGTGTTGCCACTGACTCTGTAGGGGTCTTATTTTCACTGGACTTTCTCAGAAATGCACAGAAGGGCCCCAGAAGGCAAAGTGGGGTCAAGGAAAGAAAGGATCAACTCTAAGGTCCTTCTGTCCGATTCCCCACCTGTGAAATGGACACGGTGGCCGCCTCCTCGTGGGTGTGTCCTCAGGACACAGGAGGCCATTTCCAGGTAGCACTTAGCAGAGGGACTGGCGACTTTATCAGTTTCAGGATGCTTGCTCTAGGCTGGGCCCTGCTCCAGAGCTTTACAAATATTAACTCCTTCAGTCCCCACCAGCCCCGTAAAGCAAGGGCTCTACTATTATCCCATTCGCAGACGGAAACCGCCATTGGAAGTGTCCAGGACTGATAGCTTTCATCTTGTGACTTAGTAATGACAATTATCCACGTGCACTGTCCGCAGACAGTTCTGAAACCCACCCAAACTGCTGAAAGTATGAATTTTTGAATCCTTCTTTGGCCTAAAAGCCCCTTGGGCTTAGGTTCCAGTCTTTGAAATGTCCCCAACAGGTAGATGACTTTGGACCTGCCATTTCCCCTCTGAGGGCCTCAGGGTCTCAGCTCTGCCTTCTCCACCAGAGAGGGTGGCGTGGGGGTGCTGAGGAATTCCATGAGTCAGAGGTTGAGAAATTATTTTGATATGAAGCTGTGTTTGGATGAGGCAGTTGGCTAAAAATAAGAATTCAGACAGTGACAGGGATGGCCACGGTTTATTGCCCCCTCTGCCTGCCGCTGGTAAGCCACTGCGTAGGACCTCAGGACAATGTCTGTATTATCTTTTTGCAGGTGGGGAAACAGGTGTGGATCCTTGACCCCCGCCCCCACGCAGGCCTGGGGTGGCGGATCTGGGTGGGAACTGAGGTGTTTTGAACTGGGAGCTGCACTGAGGGGACTGGCTGAGACCCCCCTGGCTTTTCTGCATCAGAAAGAGATCCCCACCGGTGACACAGCCTGAGTGAGAGATGGAGCCACTGCTCCCTGTGGGCTGAGCTCACCCAGCTAGAAACTTCTGGCTGACGTCATGGCCGGGCACTGGCTTCTCAGCCCTCTCTGTAATTACAGCTGGGCAGAGTGGCTGGGTTTGAAGCCAGTTATGGGGAGAATGGGGCATGACACAGGGAGCAATGTGGCCCTGCCTGAGACCCGGTGGGGCTGGGGTGAGGTTCCTGAGTGGGTGGCTCCATTGTGCGTGTGTGGCTCTGAGCAGGCGTGGGGGTGAGCTGTGTTTATTTCAAGGCACTTTGAAAGGTCCCCAGCACCCCACACCCCCGCCCCCAGCCACGCCTCCCTTCTAAACTCCACCCTTGTATCTGGAACAAGACTCCTCTGGGACCAGGGGCCCAGGAAAGAGGGGAAGCTGGACAGGGAGCAGGGAACCAAGCCTAATCTACTTCCCGATTCAAGGCAGAGGGGACGAGAATGAAGGTTGTGTGGTTGGAAAATAGAAATAGCAATCATTAGCATTCGTGGGCCTTTGCCAGGTACTGGCTTCTCCTCTAAGTCATCGCATGTCGGTGTCTTCCTTCATCTACTCCTCCCCACAATCCTAGGGGGAAGCCATTTTCCTTACCCATTTTACAGATAAGGAAACTGAGGCCCAGAGCAATGATGTGACTCTGTCTTTGTATCTGACTAAGTGGCAGAGTTTGGATTCAAATGGGGGTAACTTTTGTTTTTTTGGTACCAGGAATTGAACTCAGGGGTCCTTAACCACTGAGCCACATCCCCAGCCCATTTCATTTTTTATTTTGAGACAAGGCCTCACTAATTTGCTTAGGACCCTGCTAAGTTGCTGAGGCTGGCCTTGAACTTGTGATCCTCCTGCCTCAGCCTCCTGAGCTGCTGGGATGACAGACCTGCACCATCACACCCAGGGGTAGCTCAGTTCTTAAAGCATCTGCTAAACTCCTGAAATCAATCAGTCATGGCTCACATTTATGGAGCACTGACTGTGTACCAGGCCTTGGGCTCAACAGTTTTGCTCCTGACCTCATTGAGTCCTCCTGATTCAGACCGGTGAAGCCACTTGTTCCAGGCCACAAAGCATTTGAGACTTGGGAGTGTGTGGTAACAACTAGACCAGGGCGGGGCAGCGAGGTTGTGCTGACCCAAGGTCTGGAGTCCCAGTTCCCCTGGGGGCTCTTGCTACCTTTCTGGGTTGGGCCAGGTTTCTGCTTTGGGACACTGAGGAGGGAGGCAGCTGCTTGTCCTGCTCACCTGGCCACCTGGTGAGGAGTCACCAGACGGATGTGGAAAGTGGCCCAAGTGGCCGAGAAACCCATGGGCTGTCTCTGCAGCAGAGGAGAGAGGGAGGGAGAAAGAGATCTCAGGAGCCAGAGCTTTTTTCTTTAAGCCTTCACAGGGGAGATACCTGCGCTGCAATCTCAAAGCAGACAGCCTGGGGGAGGTGACATCACCCTGCATTCCTGAAACTGGGCCCAGCAGGCAGAAGCAACAGCCGGAAGTCAAGCAGGTAGGCAGGTGGTGTGCCTGGACAAGGAGGGCTTGTCAGTAGCCAAAAAAGAAGAAGAAAGAAAGCAGGGCTTCTCTCTCTTCCTGTACTAACAAGGAGAAATTTCCTCCCCTCTCCGGGGGGAATTCCAGTCCCCGGACCTGCTGCATCTGCCTGCTGCTCCCCACTTAAACCAGTGTGTCCAGACAAAATGCAGGGAGCGATGGTCTCTGTGAACACCTCCTTTTGGGGGGATCATCTTAGTCTACGGCTCTATCCACAGTTCAGGGGCTCAGAACTCTCTGGGGGATCCTGGTGTTTTTCCACATTCCCTGGGTCCAGGGAGACCCCGCCCCCTTCAGTCTTTTCTTCCTTCCTGTCCTCTGATGTCCTTCGAGGGACACTGAGACAGGACCACCTCCCCAGATTAGAATCCACCTCCCCAGATTAGAATCCGAGGCCCACTCACGCCTGGAATCCCACACGTTCTGCTGCTGCCCTGACGTTGTTTAACACCAATGAGTTGTTTTGAGCCCAAGCAATTGTTTTGTTTTAAGGATCAAGTGCAGGATGCACTCAGGTTAACAAACACCTTAAGCCGCCCACTATGGCAGTAAGAAATTAAACTGCGCGCTTCTGATGCGGGGTTTTTGAGATGAGGCCAGATTCTCTGCTCCCACTGGCGAATGGAGTCTGGGCCAAGTGCAGATTCCAGCAGCCAAACTAGCCCGCTTTCAGTGTTTGCAGGGATTCCCAGTTAAAACCCAGTTAAGCTGGGTGTCGCAGCTCTTGGTGCGGTGGAAATTCACCCCAGGAATTCGGCGCCAATCTTCTGGGTTCTTGTCTCACGAATTTGCAGAATAAAATCCACGGACAACCACGGAAGGAGGGGTAAAAGGAGTAGGATTTATTTAGGAAGAAGAGCAGAGACTCCGCAAGGCGGAGGGGCACCTGGAAGCAGGTCACTGTCTAACGGAGGTCAGGCCAGGGGTTATATTGGTTTGGGGTGTGAGCATAATTAACATTCATGCAAGCGGCCATTGAGAAATGCATCTACATCATTGGTTGAACCCTGCACAAAGCAGACATTGAAACTTAGTACCAAAGTCCTTGGTTAAAATCTATGCAAGACAGGAGCAACTCTTTCCAAGTTCCCATCTGCGTCCACCCCCATTTCTTAGTTTTCCTGCCTCAGGGACAAAGGAGTTGTTCCCACCCCTGAGCCTCATGGTCATTTGCATATGGAGGTCCTGAGTATGTCCTGTCCATCACTCTCTCCTGCTAGCTTTTAGAGGGGCCCTTTGTCCTGACTACCCAGCCATTTCACCATCTCTCCTAAAACTCTCACTTCTAGTTGAGTCAGGGAAGAGGAATCAAGACAGGTTCCAAGGAAAGGTGAGTTGCTCATCAACCCAGTATAAAGACCCCCACACGGACATCCACCGAGGGCACCCTCTTTGGGACCCCCTCCATGCCGTGGGAACTCTCCTTGCTTGCTACTAATAAACCTGTCACTGGAGTTTCACTTCTTTTATCCACACGGGGTGCATGAAACGGGACCCCTCCAGCACCCACAGGACCCTTTGCCACAGCCCAGTGGAATCTCCAGTGCTCTCCAGGGCAGAACCCTTGGTGTCCTGTTCATGGTGACATCATCTCCAGGGCTGATGCAGAGCTTGGCTGAGTGGGTGGTTTTCTGCGAGGAGCTTGACCCTCATAGCCCAGTCTCCGCACACAGTAGGTGCTGAGAAGTGAACTAGACTCCCCAGAGCACATAGACAGTACTAGGCTCTGACTCACGGTGGCCTCCGAGGAGACTGCACTGTCCTTATCCCCAATTTACGGAGGAAGAACGGAGGCTCACAGCGCGAGGTGTCCTGAAGGTTTGTGGCTTCTGAATCCTGATCTGCCGGAATTTCCCAGGCTTCTCTTTGCTGCTCACCCCACAACAACAAAATGAGTCAACAAAATAAAATAAGCAACCTACTCAGCCCCTCCCTAGACCAGCCCAGCCCTCGCAATCCTATGCCTGTTTATTGAGGCCTACCTGCCTCCTGCTCTTTCTCCAAAATTCCTTCCAAGGATCTCATCTCCTGACCACCTCTACAAATAATAACAATAATGATAGCAGCAATAATAGTGATAATAACAACCTTTATTCAATACTTTGTACCAGCTACCAGTGTTTGCGTATATGTTACAGTGCTGGGGGCTTCAGGGAAACGAAGGTAGCACAGAGTTAGCTACCCTGCAAATCCTGGTTCTTATGATCAAGTCAAACAGATTTCAGAGATGTCGCTCAGAGTAACTGGCATGAGTCTATTAGAAGGGGCAGAAAAAGGCAAAAGGGGCCGAGTGTGATGGCGCACACCCGTAATCCCAGCGACTCTGGAGGCTGAGGCAGGAGGATCACAAGTTCAAGGCCAGCTTCAGCAACTTAGCAAGACCCTGCCTCAAAATAAAAAAAATAAAAAGTACTGGGGATGTGGCTCAGTGGTTAAGCACCCCTGGGTACAATCCCTGGAACCCAAAAAGAAAAGAAAGGAAAGAGGGGAAAGGGTCACTCTCAAGGGAAACAGTGGGTCCCCTCAGAAAGGACAGGGACAGCATGCCTCTCCTGAATTCCAGTTTTTTGGGATTCCCAGAGAAGTTTCTGTAGAGTCCTACCCACCTCTTGACTTTTGGCTGACAGCAGGATGACATCAGATTTTCAAGTCCCCACTGCCAGGACAATTCTAGGTCACTTTGGACCATGCTGACCGGTTCTAACTAGAATGTGCTCTAATGGATTTTGCAGCTGGGGGAATTCTCTTTACCTCCCTGAGTGCCGGCATCTGGTCTTGTAAGGATCCCAGGATTCCCACCTTCAGGGTGACTTGTGTTCTTTTTGGCATTTTGCTACATTTCCTCTGCTGATAACAGGTTGCTTGCTGAGGATGCAACACACCGTGTGGACTTAAGCCAGGAAGGGCTACAGGAAATTGCTTTTAGTAGAGAAAGCGTGTGGGGGTCAGCACAGTGGGCCCAGTTCATAGAACTGGTTGCTTAACCTCGTGTTCCCACGGCTCAAGTCTTTCTGCTTCCACCATTTGTAGCAAATTTATTTAATCCTCACCTGAATTGCTCTAAGATAGGTGCTGTTATCCCCATTTGCCCATGACAATATCAAGGCACAGAGAGGTTAAACAACTTGCCCTACCACACACAGCAAAGTCACAGAGCAAGTCTGAATTCCTAACCACTACATCATGTTCCTTGAAGAACAACAGCAACAACATAAGGACCCTCCACTGTTTGGGAACGGTCATGTACAAGCTCTGCTTAGTACCCTACATGTGATACTAACCCTGTGAATCAAGCTACGTTTTCCAGTTGAGAAATCTAAGCTCAGTCAGATGACCATAGGGGTCTAAAAAGTCTCTGTTCCCAGCTATGCAGGGAGGCTGTGCCTCCTGGGCCCCCGCACATCCTGCTGGGCCACTGGCCCCTCATCCCAGACCCAGCCAGCAGACCACAGGGACCCTCAGGCCTCAGCGGTCTTCCTCCTGCGCCTTCCCACTGGGCCTCTTTCTCCGGATGCTTCTTCCTGCCTTCCTGACTTTTCCAGTGGAGCTAATGACACCAGGAGCAAGGTCACACTGGGGGGCGGGGTGGGCGCTGGGCAGGCTCTGGGGGAGCGCCTCTCTCCTGCATGCACCCTAGGGCCAGGGCTCTGTGTGGGGCAGAGGGTCAACCTGTCCTCCCGCACCAGGGACACCTGATGCAGCCACAGCCCAGTGCTCCTGAGAACCCCCTCCATGGCTCAGATAGTCATTCTGCACCCAGGGGACTAGCATTTCAATTAGAGTTTTAGGGGAAGTGTCAGTGTTGGCATTTACTGCTTAGGAATTTTTTTTGTTGTTCTTTCTTTTTTCTGGTGTGAGATGTTGAACCCGGGGTGCTCCATCACTGAGCCACATCACCAGGTCTTTTTATTTTTTGTTTTGAGACAGGGTCCTGCTAAGTTGCTTAGGACCTCACCGAATTGCGGAGGCTGGGTTTGAACTTGTGATCCTCCTGCCTCAGCCTCCTGAGGCACCGGGATTACAGGTGTGGGCCACCGCGCCCAGCACATCTGGGTTTGAATCCCACATGCTGTGCTGCTATGGATAAGCAACTTTACCTCTCTGAACTCTGTCACATCCTTTGTAAAATGGGTGTGGTTATACCACCTGTGGTTTGGATAAATGTCCCCCAAGTGCTACATGTTCAAGCCTTGGGGTCCTCCTGTGACTCTACTGGCAGGCGGTGGAACCTTGATGAGGTGGCATAGGGGGTGGAATTTAGGTCACTGGCGGCTTGCCCTCCTTGAAGGATCTACTAGGACCTTGGCCCCTTCTAGTCTCTCTCTTTGCATCCCGGTTGCTGTGACGTGAGCAAGTTCCTCTGCCAGGTGCCCCCACCACAGGCCCACAGGCAACGCGCCGAGCAACCACGGACTGAAACTTCCGAAAGCATGATCCAGATAAACCTTTCCTCCTTATAGCGGCTTAGATCAGGTTTTATGTTACAGCAACAGAAAGTCAGCTGCCACAGCACTAGCTCCCAGAGTACCTGCCAGCCCTGACCGTGAGGAGGACATGGTCAAGGAGGAAGACACAGCCAGGTCACACAGGGCCTGGCCAGGAGTTAGACTTCGTCCCGAGCACCCTGGAGAGCCACTGAACCATTTGGAGAAGGAGAGGCGCGTGATAAGAACGGGGTCCTAGAGGTGAGTGTATTGCGCATGGCAGGGCCGGGTTCCCAGGAAACCAGGAGGTGGTTCCAGGGGTCCAGGCAAAATGGGGACCCATAGGGTTGTTGACGGAGCGGGGCTAAAGAGGCAGAGGGTGTCCCCGCTCGGGCTCCGTGAGGCTGATCTCTTGATTCATCTGTGTCTCTATTTAAATTTCAGAGAAACCTTCTCAATCCCAAGCCACTTTCTCTCCCATCGCTGGTTTATTTTCTTCATCTCATTCACCACTAATCAGATTCTCTTTCTCATCTCTCACTTTTTGTCCCTGTCTTACTCTCCATTCGTTTATAAGCTGCCCCGGGGTCAGAGTGTGTGGGTGGGGACTTCTGGGATTATTGGTGGCTGCACCACTCAGACCTGGTAGGGTACCTGGCCCATGGCTGAGGTCCAAGAGAACGTGTAATTTGTGGTTTCTGTTAGTGTTGCTTACCAAACCTTTCTGCTTCCCCTTCTACCGTCTGGACTCAGGTTTGGGTAGCTCTGTACTTCCTGAGGCCGCCGTGGTTGGCAGAAGCCCTGTAGCTAGTTGTGCTCAGTAAGATGCGAGGGGAGCTTTGCTTGCCGGTGCCAGCAGAAAGCAGTTCACCGGCCATGGGAAACCTTTGGCTCCAGGCACCCAGCGCCCTCGGGGGATCGGTCTTCCCGCAGCGAACGTCAGCATTAGAGTCAGCGACATTGCTGATGACTAGCCTGTCCCTGCTGGTCCACAAAGCACACGGGTGAGAGAGAAACCTTTGTTCTTCCAAGACACCGCAGCTTTGGACTTCTTTGTTATTGCAGCCCAGCCTAACTGATTCCAATGAGTAGCCTTTCTAATTTTGTCCCTTGTGACCATTGGCCTTGCTCTATTTAAAAGACTCTCGGTGCTAATGTCATTCCGAGGGGTAAAGCATTCTATCCCCTTGGCTGCCAAGAGCCTGGCTGGGAAAGTCACACGTGTTCCTCTGAGCTTGGGGCATTTATAACACATGCCATTGTAAGACCCTTATGCAGACGGAGGTTGTGAGTTCTTTGGGAGAGGGAGAGGTAGAAGTTCGATAATCTTGTGGGCCCCTCTCTTGGATTCTTCTAAGGTCAAAGCAGTAGCTGGTTTGACCAGTTGGTGACAACGATGACGCCAGGGAACTTCTTTGGAAAATTTTTTTTAGGTCTGGGAGTGACAGCTCTTGGGAGTGTTTAGCCTGAGAATGTTCCCAAGGTTTGTGCTGGAGGAGCTGGGGGGCTGTGTGGAGATGGACAAGGTGACATATGAGCACATAGCTCCTCCTGGGGACTGTCTTAGCTTCACTTTAAATATGAGTTAGAATTTGCCTGAGCTGGGAATAACACGCAGTCAAATTAACAGAAGGCAAAATACAATAAAAGTGAAGTTTATTTCTCCCTGATGTTGAAGTTCAGAGCATTCTGTCCCCTGCTGGTCTGATGCCCCTGCCCTAGAGCATCCTGAAGGACTGAGCTTCCTTCTGGGATCACTCTCCATCTCTCTGAGCCCCGTTTGCAAGGCACCTCATGAACCACACAGTCTCCTGAGTTCCAGCCATCACATCTGCGTTTCAGCCAGCAAAAAGAAGAAAGGAATGAGACAAAAGAGATTCTATAAATCTCTTCAATAGAAATTTATTAGAGGTACTTTGTAAATATCCTGCCTACATCTCATTGGCTAACATGAGTCACATGGCCAGAGCTAGCTGCAGAGAATGCTGGGAAATGCAGTCTTTACCCTGGGCGGCTACGAACCTCGCTAAAAACTGGGGGAACCATTGCCACATCCTGAAAAAGTGCAGGGCAGATAAACTTTAGCCTCCTAGAGGTTTAAGTTGAATTCCTTGGGAAAACTGATGTGGAATATGCTTTCCTCTGCATCAAAG
>PVKS010040707.1:0-16470 GCA_004027875.1 Aplodontia rufa
TATACCATGGAATATTACACAGCAATTAGAAACAATGACCTTGCAGCCTTCGAGGGTAAATGGATGGTTATGGAAGAGATCATGATGAGTAAAATCAGCTTAACCCAGAGATCTAAGGGTCGATTGTCTCCACTCATAGGTGGAGGTGGGGACTAGACCCTGGACAATGAGAAAGTTGGTCTAGTAACATGAGTTAAATTCAGATAAGATGTAATGCTTTATAATCTAATACCTTTTTTTAGAGTTATAAAGGGAAAGGGAAGGGAGGGATAAGGGAGGGTAATTAGGGGGGGCATTCCTGGGGATAATTGCAATATCCAGAATATTTACACATTTTATACACATTTTATATTATTTTGTTATAATCTTGTAAGGTTGTTCAAAATAAAAAAAAAGAAATTTATGTTATTTTTTATCTGATAGAATTATGAATGTGTTGTGTAGCATTAAGTGATTACCTTTATTGTATATGTTGTGTGAGCTCCAACAATTTAAATTCTCTGATATCAATAATATCATTGATATTATTATCAATGTCAATATTATTAGGTCATTTTTCCTTGCTTTTGTTTTGAACGTTGTGTATAATTATATTTTGCAAGTGTTACTTGTGATACTACTGGTGTTTGCTTAAGTTTCAGTAATATTTGCAGTTTCTTTTCTAAAGTTCATTTATTTTTCATATTAACAGTACGTATGGTAGAAGCACTTCTGGAATGGTATAAAAAAGATCTCCAAGAATCATCTGCTCCCCCATAAAAAACAAAAACTGGCCCAAAATTGTAGAAATAGATTTTTTTTAACAAATCTGGAAATTATCTAAAGGCTTCTAAAAATCAAAGTGGTATTTGCTAAAGAAAATGAATCTCAGTAATAGTGAGTTTGCACATTTTAAATTGTCCCAGTGGTAACCATGATTGCTGTGAAAAACTCTCAGCATAATAGCCAGAATAGAAGTCAGAATGGATTTATGGCTCCACAGTTGGCCCACCTCTAAATAAGTGTCCCTATTTGACCTGCCTGGCATCTCCCTGGGAAAGTCCCATTCACAGAGAAAGTCTTCGTTTGACCTGATTCAGACACACATCAATGAGACAACATCTATGCTCAAGATGTTTGTTGAAAATAATAAGCAACGATTGCACAATATTGCAGTTGCCTGCAGTAGTGAAACCAGTTGGGGAAAATCAGAATTTGATTGAAATTTTTAAAAGGAAACTATTTAAAATGGAAGGGGAAAAATAAAGGAATGGGATATCAGGGGGAACTTAGACAAGTCACAACATATTAATGAGGTTCTGTGAGTCCCCAGAACTGTACAAAGCAGCTTACATGTCTGGGGAAAAGTTGAGAAGGCAGCAATTCTTATCTCCAGCTGACCTAGAAGATTTTCCAGGAATGAAATGAAGGCTGAGGAAGAGGTGTAACTGTCCATGCCCAGAAGGTTTCTCCAACACACAGAAAGTCCCCCAAAACAGAATGAAAGACATTGGCTTAAAGGATTTTAACACAACTGTTGAATCTTTAGCTGGCCGCTTAGGCTAACTGTGCAGAGATTTTAGTATCTGCACATGACAAAGAATAGATACTTTACAGACCTAGTCCAACAAAGCTATTCAAGAAAGAGAATAAAGAAAGAAGAAAGAAAGAAAGAAAGAAAGAAAGAAAGAAAGAAAGAAAGAAAGAAAGAAAAAAGAAAGGGAGAGCACTGACTAGTGGGGAGAATGGTTGACTTCCAGAGTTGCCAGGTTATACATAAAAAATGTCATTTTCAACCAAAATTATGAAAAATTATGTAGAAAGTATATATACCACTTTGAAACATGTCTGTGGACTTACAGAAAACCACTAATATGCTGTGTCTTTTTTAGGTCCCTGCTGATATCTCACTATTCCCCTTGTATGAGACAAGCATACACATATGGAGTACATGTGAAACCATGTCTGAAGAATTAAAGGAAAGTATGAGAATGATGTCCCACTAAATAGAAATTGTCAATAAAAAAATAGAAATTGTTCCAAAGGAAAAAAGCTAAATAGAAATTCTGGGGTTAAAAAGTTTAATAAATAAAATAAAAACATCTAGGGCATTTCAACAGCAGCTCTGAACAAGCAGAAAAAAGAATTAGAAAACTCGAATGTAGCTCATTTGGAAGTACTTAGTCTAAAGAATAAAAAGAAGAAAAAATGAAAAATTTTGAATGGAGCCTAAGAATCCTGTGGTATACCATCAATGAATCAACATATGCATCATGGCAATCCCAAAATTAGAATGGGAAAGAAAAAAGGCCATGTACGCTATTTGAAGAAACAATGTTTGGAAAATTTCCAAATTGGACGATAAATATTAAGCTAAATTTAAGGGGCTCATTGAATTTTTTGTAAAATGAACCCTTCCTTCTATCCATACTTAGATGCAGTATAGGCATTATAGGCAAACTATTGAAAGGCAAAGTTACCAAATAATCTGAAAGCAACAAGAGACTGCTTATCATGTACAAGGGACTCTTAATAATATTAATAAATGACTTCTCATCAGAAACCAAGGAAGCAGAAAAAGGCAGTGGAAATATTATCTTCAAACTGTTGAAAGAATATAATCATCATCCTTAACTTTTAAATCATGTAACCAGCAAAATTTTCACTCACAAATGGAAGAGTAGGGGGCTGGAGTGGTGGCTCAGTGGTTACGGCACTTGCCTTGCATGTGCAAGTACGCGGGTTCAAACCCCAGCACCATGTACACAATGAAGTGTGTGAGCAACAAAAGTCCATGAGAAACTAAATAAAACTGATTCTGTCTTTCTCTCTCTCGCTGTCCGTCTCTCTTTGAAAAAAAAAAACAATTGGAAGAATAGTTATGGCATTCCAAGTTAAAAATGGAAAGAATGTGTTGCTGCAAGAATTTGTCCACAAGAAACAAAAGGAATTCAAGCTGACATAAAAGGATATCTGATAGAAAGTGGAATCCACAGGAATAAATAGGGAGGACTGGTGAATTTATTACATCAATAAACATGAAAATATAATATAAATATATTTTGCTTATAAGTACTCTCTTCTAACTGATATGAAAACAGCATAAATAATAACTACAAATTTACGTTGAAAATTTTATAAGGTATGATGATGTATTTCACATGAATATTTTAGAACAAAGGAAAAGGTGTGACTGGAAGTATTTGGAATAAATTGGGATTTTCTTTTTGTATGCCTTACTGAAGTTAGCTTGGTATTGATATGAACAAGATGCTAATATAATTCTTAGAGAAACAACTAAGAAAAGAAGTTTTAAAAAGCTATTGTAGTACAGAAGAAAATTAAAATGGTGTGCTATCAAATACCTATTTCTCTCTCCTTCTCTCTCTCTCTCACATGTGTACATGGGAGGAGGAGAGAAAGAGTGTAATAAAAATTTATAAACAAAATTAAATTCATTTGATATAGTAGAAACAAATAAAAATAGCACAGAAGTCATATTATGTCAATCATAACATTAAATTAAGTGAATAAAGGCTATTCAAAAGCTAGAGATGGGTAAAATGAATTTTAATAAAAAGCATTATGCGACTAAATTCAATTTATAAGAGACGCACTTTGGATTTAAACACACAAAATGAAAGTATAGATAAAATATATCATGTAAAACCTAAGTAAAAGAAATCTAGAGTGGCTGTACTAATAGAGGACAAAATAGACATTAAGATAATATTTGTTACAGGACAAAAAAAAGATATTTAATAATAATAAAATTCCAACTCAATGGGCTTAACAGGTGACTCAATGGTAGGGCACTTGCCTGGCGTGAGTGAGGACCCAGGTCAATCCCCAGGGCCACATATACAACTAAGTGGAAGAAAAAAACAAAAACAGTGGAAAAATTGAAATTAACTCTCTCTTTCTCTCACTCTCTCTCTTTCTTTAAAAAACAGAAAAATTCAAACTGGACAGGAAAACATAAAAATTGTAAATGTATATGCATGGAACAACAGAGACCCAAAATATGGGAAGCAAAAACTGAGAAATGAGGGGCGAAATAGATAATTTATGAATAATGATTGGAGTTGTCAGTAATAATGTTTTTATGTTACTATGCTTTCTACTAATAGTTCACACTGAAATTATGAAATTAAATTATTCTTTCAGAAATATATAACACTTTAATAAATGGTATTTTTGTAGCAATTCTTGAACTATTTAAGTTCTTTATGAGAAAACATCTCCAATTGTAAGAGTCATAAAGAGTAGTTCATAGTTCACTTTATATTTAAGATATACATATTATATTTACCTGCTTTCCTTTCCTCTTACTTCCTGATTTTTACTTAGATAACTTGTATTTATAAACTAATTTTGTAGTGACAAAAATTATCATATCTAGATGCATGTTTATATGTCTTTAGATGATGGCTCAGTTAATGTAAACTTTATAATTTACTTTAAAAAATAATAATTTCTTGAATTATTAACTAGACTTTAGAAGAATGAATTTACAAAAGTTTTATAGAAAAAAACATAATCTCAAGATGTTGTTCAGCAGAATTATTTGACTACAATAAAAATCAGTGTCCTGGTAATATCATATCAGACTCACATAGTACAGAACACAAAAGGAATATAAACAGACATTTAATTTGTTATGAAAATAAATATGATTTTAGCAAAGGTATACTTCTTTGTCCTTTATGGCCCACTGCTAAATTTCTAATATTAAGTTGTTATTATAGTTTAATAAATAGACATATTGTATTTTACCATTATCATTCAGGAAAAAACTAATGAAAATTTTATTAATACTTTGTGAAGGATTTTTTTTCCTCTCTGGCTTTGTCTCCTTTAGGTCCTAGACTCTTGGATATATTTGTCACATTTTATCCACCAAAGGAATAAAACTAAAGAAAATATGCCTGAAGTAATTCTTACCTTGGAATTTCATGGAAATAGTAGACATCTTCATTTAGATTAACTCAACCTACATTAATTAATGTGAACTTTAAAAACTTGGTATATAAATACTATATACTTAGCAAGTCTATTTTAAAAATGCGGATATGAAATTGTACACTATTCCTATTTCTTTCTAAATGTTCTTAGACAATATTTTTGGAATGGCCATGAAAGACAATGCAATCTTTATTTAATTTGGATACTCTGAAAATCAACATAGAATATTACAAATAATTCTAAAGTCTACATCAAATGTCTGCCACTCAAGAATTATGTGACCTTTGACAAACTAAGCTCTTGTATTCAGTAGAAAAATATCTAACCACTTCAATAAATTAAAAATACAAAGATTTCAGGATTATCTGTGTTTATTTCCCTTTCTACAAAAAATACAAGAACAAATGTCAACTTGCAATTTGAAATTAGTATCTTTTGTTTTTGGTAGCAGCCTCTGGAAAGCTAAAGAGAGAAGGTAGCACACAAATGACTGACACCGTTTTTCTAGACCTGTCAAAACATATGTCATTTTCCCAATATTAATATGTTAGAAAATAGTACCATGGCCAAGCTAACAAAAAGAAATGGAGCCATCAAACTAGACAACCATAGACCCCACCAGAATTGTATCACTATAAAAATATAGAGAAAAATAGATTTTGTTCAACAATTAATTAAGATTTTTTATCAAGCTTCTCTACTTATCAATGATCTTCCTGAAATGTAAGATAATTAAATGTGTTTTACTAGTACTTAGTTTAGTAAAGGGACTAAAGCAATAAAATGCAGGTAAAAGTATGCTGTAACCTGCATTAGTGTTTCTTCTGTTTGTATTCTGCCCACCCAAAACACAAACTCAAATTTTCCCCTCACAATGCACATCAAATTACAATAAAAGAAGCTTTTTATAAAAAAAAATAGCATTTGCAGCAGTGGCTATTGAATTTTAATGTGTATAACTGTCACAAAGGGGTGTGTTTAACATGTATAGACATAATGTCATCTCTGGAGATGCTGGTTTATTTTTGATGAAGCTCAGAATCTTCACTTTTTTTTGAGAATTCTTACTTTTAACAAGCTTTCCCAATGATAGAAGGGTTTGTGGTAATCTCTAGATATTATAGTAAGCAAATCTGATTTAAAATGCAGTTTTAATTCCATCCTTTTTTCATTCCAATATTTACTATTTTAAAATGATGGTAATAAAATATTCACATTGGATTATATTATCTCTGAACATTAAAAGTGTTCATTTTGCTTTATAGCAATTCAAATCAAAAAGACTCCTTTATTGCTTATTTTGCAATTAAATCAAAATTTGAAAATCTGCATTTATGACATGAATGTATGAGTACTGTTTTTTTAACTTAGCAAATGATTCCTAATGCCTGACACACATAATGTAAAGGCTTCCTAGTGAACTGTCCATAATAGTGCAGGACATCTGTGTTTTGCTTGGGAGGTAAGTTCTAGAGGAAATGATCCACTTCTTGTCCCTGGAATCTTTATACAAGTGGCATCTGGATAAAACAATCTCTAAGTAGAACTGAATGGTAATGATGTTATCACTGGAGCATCCTGAAGACTGTATATGAACATAACAAAACACAATCTATCTTAATTTGCCTTGCAGATTATAAAGTAATTATTTGTGCATGAATCTCAGATCCTTCTGTTTTTATTTTCAGCAGAATGGAGCTGCTTTGAACATACTATTTTTAATACTGCACCAATAAATCACAGCTTTGTCTATTTCATTCTCATTCTAATAGAAATAGAATACCCTTCTCAAGTCATCAGGCATAAACTATTTTTTCATATTACAAATTAATTAATGTTAATATTTTCTGTCTCAGGGATTCCATTGGAATATATATATATTTATATATAAAATTTTGCATACAATTTGCAAAGGATTATGTTCCCTCACCCAGGTTTATGTTCCTTCAAACAATCTACACAGATATGTACCCAAAGCATAAACTTCAATGAGTCTTCTATTGTGAGGGTCATATTCAGTATCTTGAAATGAGTATTGGTATGTAATTCCTATTGAATTACTTTTTTTTTAAGAGAGAGGGACAGTGAGAAAGAGAGAGAGAGAAAGACAGAATCAATTTTATTTAGCTTTTCACGTGGCTTTCGTTGCTCCGAGATTTCGTTGTGTACATGGTGCTGGGGTTTGAACTCACATAATCGTGCATGCCAGGCAAACATCCTAAATGCTGAGCCACGGCTCCGGTCCCCTATTGAATGACTTTTGAGTATGTGATCGCACATTTAGTCATCATTTAGCAATGAATCTTTATAGCTCACACACCATCTTTAAGACAATGTGTCAATTGCTACATGTTTTATTTTTTTGAGATGTGAAATAACTTGTTGGACTTATTTGATTGTTCTTTTGACAATTAATATATTGTGGCAATCATCACATACCAGCTTCTATCTGTCATCCATGTGTGTGCAGGTCAAAAACCAATCTAATTCTCCGTATTTAAAATTGACATCTATACCATACTAAGAAGCATGCAAGCATCAGTCCTTAGAATTTTAAAGTTTAAGCTTTCTTGTAGTCACAGTGCTCTTGTTTTGAGGTATTGGTATTAGATTTCCAGAGTTATCACAACAAAGTGCCACAGACTAGGTGGTTCCATCAACAGAAATTTATTTTCTCTTAGTTCTGGAGGCTAAGTACAGGATCCTGGTGTTAATATTTTTGGTTTCTTGTGAGGCCTCTTTCCTTTGCAGATAGGTGTTTTCTTGTTGTGCCCCTGTGTGGACTTTCCTCCTTACTTCCACATTCTTGTTGCCGGTCAGTGTGTCCAAATTCCCTTCCAATAATGATACCAATCAGATTGGATTAGAATAGTCTTACTGTAAATTAGCCACTTCTTTTAAGGATTTATCCTCAAGTGTGTCACATTCCTAGGTACTGGAACTTCAAATATGAATTTGAGCAGAACAAAATTTCTCTCTAAAAGACTCAAGTGCTGGTGATATTATCCTCAAGAATATAAGTGGATAATCTAACACTTTTATTATAATAAATGAAGGTGAATTTATTTTCAATAGTCTGTGGAATAGTATTCAAACATTATAAAAATTAGAGCTTTTAGAATTGGCATACTACAGAGACACAGCTACATCAGTGTTTATATCAACTCAATTTTCAATAGCTAAACTATGGAACTGACCCAGATGCTCCTCACTGGATGAGTGGATTCAAAAACTGTGGTGCATATATACAGTGGAGTTCTACTCTGCTATTAGAGAATGATATCATGGCATTTGCAACCAAATGGATGGAGATGAAAAAAATTATGCTGAGTGAAATATCCCAAACTCAGAGACTTAAGGGCCAAATGTTTTCTCTAAAGTGGAAGCTAGAGACAGAATGGAAGTCAGTTAAATTTAAATAATAAAATCACCATGGTTGAAATTTCACATCAGCTGGGGAACCACATGTAACTATGAAGATGGGGGTAGAAGAGAGGGAGGAAGGGATAAGGAGGGTTATTAAAGCAACAAGGAACTCTTAGCTCCCATCCAAAGCCCAACTATACACAGGCAGGCAGAGAAACTCAGAAATTTCAAAAATTAATATACATGTATATGCTTATTTCTATCTATAACATGGGATAGTGTAGAGGAGACATGGGAGTAGAGTGGACTAAGAGGGGAATCAGCCTTAGCTTACTTTGTCAATATCCATGTATGCATGAATATGTTACAATGATTCCCTCCAATATGTGAGACTATTTTGAACAAATAAACAAAAATTCAAGCTATAACAAATAAAAAAGAGCATTAAGAGCAACTTAAATCCAATTTTAATCTTAATTTTGGATATTTACATATCTACACATCTATCTGTCTATAGTAAATTGATTAAATTTGTTTTTATGTAAAACATGAATAGAATTATAGAGTTTTAATTTAAAAATTTCATCATATTGGCTTGAAATAAAAGAAGAAACAAAGGAAAGCTGAACATCAAGTAAAATAAAAATTCATATGGAAAAATAATTTCCTTAAGGTCCTTTGTTATAATGCCCATTAAATTTGGAATAATTTTTATTTTTAAATTTAATTTAAAGCTTTATGTTACTTATTGACTTTATTCTGTAATATGAGGAAATTAGCAAACTATTTTCTGCCTCCTATACCCTTTATTTCACTAGCCATGTTTCATTAAATAAAACAGTGTTTGATCTTATCAAAATTCAGAGTATTTATAATCTGTTTAGAATATGTCCTACATTGCTTAGTAGCAGTTCTATTAAATGTTCACTGCTAACCTTTTTATCATATTTTCTTCATTCTTCATTTTCTCACTTTTGAACATTGGAATGCCCTCCAAACCTCCTAATGTTTTGTTTCATTTCTAGTTAGATTCTTGATTTTGTTCTCCACAAATTCTTACTTATTTACAACATATGAATTCCGCAGTTATGAAAAGTACTTGAGTTACTCTTTTGTCAAAAACTATACACAAAATATCTATATATTCTTAATGGCGCTAGGAGTTTCCAGAAAGAAATAGGAGCCCATCCTTTATTTCCTCCTTGTTAGTGATTTGATAGTTCATTTCAACTTCCCTGAGGTTCCTTTCTTTATTCTTCAAATTCACTAACTTCACCAAACTTGAAAAAGTATATTGGTGTTGATTGTTTTTATTATCACTTTCTCTTTTTCACTAAGCTTTACATTGAAGCTTTTATTCAGAAAAATATCTTGCCATTCTAGGAATGTTGACAAGAGAGAAGATGTTCATCTGGGCAGCTTCATGAGATAAGTCTCTTGTAACAGAAATTAATTCCATTTTTTACATGTTAAACTTTTATCTTGAAATACATTTTAGACTTCAAAAAAGTTAAAATAGTCTAAAGATTTTCTTTCTTACTTCTTGTGCTTTCCTTTATGTGAATGTAAGCGATGTTTTACTTTTTAACTGAAATTATGTTTTAATTGGTTCCTTTGTTTTATCTAATGATGTCCTTTCCTGGATACAAAAATTACATTTGTATGACTTGAGTTCTTTAGCTTCTCTTGTCTGTGAAAATTTCTGATTTTTCTGGTGATTGAAACCTGTATAATTTTGAAGAGTATCGATCAATTCTTTTGTAATATTCCTAGCTATTGGATATGAGGTAGCCCTCCAAAAACTCTTCTCTTGTGTTTGGCAATGCAGGAACACCAAGGAGTAAAATGATCAGATTATGTGAACTGTAACCTCATTGGTACATTAATCCAACTGATGGATTAGTAGCTTAAATGGCTACTGGGCGGTAGCTACTGGCAGATGGATCATGGCTGGAGGATGTAGCTTACAGGGAGTGTGCCCTGATTGATTGTATTTTGTTCCTAGCCTCTTGTGCTCCCTCTGTTTCCTGGCTGCCATGAGCTGAGCACCATTCCTCAGTTCTGCCCTTCCTTCCACCACAATGTCAAGCCTCACCTTGGCCCCAGAGCTAAGGAGTTGGCTGACAATGAACTAAAACCTTTGAAACTGTGAGCCCAAATTAAGCTTTTCTTTCTCTTAGTTGTTCTTGTCAGATATTTTGTTCACAGTAATGAAAAGCTGATGGAGACACTCTTGGAATTTCCAAATGCTATTCTCGTGATTACATTGGGTTTGAAGGAAGAAGATCAAAGAGGCAAAGTAACATATCATCATATTATATAAGGTGTTTTAGTCAGCTTTTTTGTTGCTGTGACCAAAAGACCTGGCAAGAACAATTTTAGAGGAGGAAGTTTATATTGAGACTCATGGTTTTAGAGGTCTCAGTTCTTGAAAGGCTAGCTCTAATTTTCCAGGCTTGAGGTGTAGCTGAACACCATGGCAGAAGGGTGTAATAGAGGGAATCCTTTCAGGATATTGCAGCCCAGAAACAGAGAAAGAACCCTGATCAACAAGATACATACCCCAAAGGCACAACCCAGTGACCCACCTGTTCCAGTCACACTCTACCTGTCTACAGTTACCACTCAGTTACAGTTACCACTTAGTTAATCTTTATTAAGGAATTAATTCACTGATTGGGTACCCTCTTCTTTGTCTCACACATGAGCTTTTGGGGGATATTTAATATCTAAACCATAACAGAAGGCTAAAAATGGATGACATGCTTTATGACTCTTCTTACTACCCTTGCTCACTTAATTGAGGTGGGGTGTGGTAGGTTTTTCCACTATGAAGTTATGTGCACCCCATTCCCCTTTCTGTACTCTTCAGAAGGACGATACTATGTGCATCTCATATTTAATAAGTGGGAATTATGCCCTCTTTTCTTTAGGGATGAATAGCAACATAAATTATTAGAATTATTCTGCATGATATTTTACTTGTTCAACCCCAATTTTCAATTTATTCATTCATTATTAATACCAATATGGGCATTTACATTAAACTCCGGTTAAAATCCAAAACTTTTTCAATTTTCTGCTTCAAATTGTTTCAGTTTTTGTCATTAGAAGCCTTTTGTTGACTCCTATGTTCCTTAGGTATACCTCAACATTTGTGGGCTTTTTTCACCATTGGTTACTTCCTTATTATTTAGCACTTAATCTCTGAAGGAAAATAATATACTTTTACCTATGGGATATTGCAATACCCTTAACATCACACAATTTTTGGGCAAGATCTTAAAACACACATAACTTTCTCCAGACTACAATGGTATTACATTGATAACATTCTCCTCTGAGACGATTCATTAAACACATTGATTCATGACACAGAAATTGTCAAAATGGAACTCACAAGAAGATAGGCCATTATCCTATATGTAGTACATTATCTTGCCACATCAGTAAATTTCCTGGGAATCATTTGGTCAATTTAATGTTTTTCCTTCAATTGTGTGGTCAAAAAATACTTGTTGCATTCGTCAGATTACATTGTTATATTGCATGCATGCTCATACATGTAACAATGAATATCACTATTTAATGTACCAATAAAAACATGGAAAAAATCCATGCTGGTGAGAACAGTCAACGACATGCTTTAAATGTAAGTGGACTTTGACATAGTTATAGTCAACTAAAAACCAGAAGGCAGTTTGCAACTTTCAAAATGAGTTTAGATACCCATAGTATCCACAGGCTCGCTATAACCATAGAGGCTTCCTTGTTGAAACTGAATCTTTCCTACAAAATAAGGCCAAATCTGGGCCCTTTGGTATTTACTACAGACAGGAGGAAATGGCTTCACATAATCTTGATCTCTAATTACAGTGGTAGTAGAGGAGGTCATCCATCTCTTAGATCCATTGGCAATTTAGTGATCTCCTTAGGGTTAACTGAGTGATGAGAAGTAGTTTATGTATTTTATGATGTAGAAATACATCACCACATGTGATAAACACCACTGGAGATCTTTTTCTGTCCATTTCTTATAAAAAACACATAAAATGTACCAACTGACAATTAGCCCGATCTTCACATAGATACAGAACTAGGTCATTGCTAAATATCTGGCTATCTGGTCCAATCAAAAGCAATACTTTTTATGCACAAGGCTAACTTTTTAAATAGAGATTTCTGGGCATTTCTTTCCTTAGAGATAGTCAAGCTGTGAATACATGTGTAATAACCAGAAAAATGGCCTACTGAGATTTCTGTGTTCTAATCCTCAAAACCTATAACTATGTTATAGTATATGGCAAAGAAGAATTATGGTTATTTGATAGAATTTTTCTCATCTGTTTACTCTTAGATTAGAAGGTTATGCTGGCTAATTTGTACAGTCTTGATGCTGTCACGAAGGTCCTTGAAGGATAAATATGGAAACAGAAAAAAGAAATCAGAAGATGTGACAACACAAAGTGGTCAGACAGTTTAATGATGCAGACTTTGAAGATGGAAGAGCTAATGAGAAAGAAATATACGTAAGCTCTAAAAGATAGAAACAGCGAGGCAACTGATTCTCCCCAGAGCCTCCAGAGAGGGATGCAATCCCCCTGACACTTTCATGTTAGCCCTCTGAGACTGTAATGAACTTCTAATTTAAAGAAATACAAGATATTAAGTTTTGCTATTTTTAAGTCAATAAGTGTGGTAATTTTTTACTGCAACAAAAGGACCCTAATATACAAGTAATGCGTATCTCTATATACCAATGGCATAATACAAGATACATTTTTAAAATCCCATTGGTAGTTTTATATGTGGTTATCAGTAATCGAGGTCTTATTTCTCATTTCTCAAAATATATTTGGGGTCTTCAACACCACACAATAGAATTTTCATTGTTTTTACCACCCTCAGGGTACAGGTCTCAGAGAGCACTTTAATTATTTACTTAAGTAGGTTCAATTTTAACTATATGAGACATGGCACTTTTCTATTATTGATCAAATATGAGGGGTAAATTGTAATAAAAAATCTTACATCACTTTCAATGTTCAATTGCTGACAGCTTTCAAATACTGCCTCTCTACTCCCCCTTATTTGCCTCATATCTGGCAAGTGGTAAGGAAAAATTTCTCATTCACCCTCTCTTGATTCTAGAAAGGAAGTTCAACTTATCAATTCTTGGGCCACTCATGAGGACCACAGCCTCAACTGCTAGTCTCTTCATGCCCTCAAGCCATTATAAATTGGTTGAGTACCTTCCCTACTCTCCCTAGAGAGTCCCAGCATATGAAAAATAGAGCTTTCAGTACCTTCTCGGGGTGTGTGTGTGCGTGTGTGTGTAACAGAGAGAGCGAGAGACAGACAGACACACAGACTGTCCACCTGAGTATCTGATATAATTTGAGGTGAAAGCTTGATCCCAATTCTGGTTGTATAAACACAAAACAGACTGAATTCCAGAAGACAGTACTATGAGTATTTCCGGAAGAAGCAAATAGACATAATAGAATGATGAAGAAATTGAACTGATTCTAGCAGAAGCAGATTCAACTATTTCTACTAGGAGAAAGTCAGGAGCAGCTGATAGAATGCAGCAGAAAATAAATATTTGAGTTCTATAGTAACAAACAATAGATAGTCCTCTAAGGGAGGAATTGAAAGAATCAACATGAAGGATGATGTATTTCTTGGAAGAAGATGGAGAAACATGCAGGGTTCAGAGAGAAGACATGAGTAGGGATTTCTCTCTGTGGGTAGGGCCCCATCTATTTATGGAATGAAAGATATCTTTCTGTGAGTGTATGTGGAAAAGAGTGTAAAAGAAAGTAGACTGCAGTTGGATATGTAAAAAAGGAATAATTTTATAGTTTGATCTCTGAATAACCACACTGGAGAAAAGCAAAGGGGATGATAATACCATGATGAGAATCCAAAGAAACTATATAAATTGTTATTTGTTACCTGATTTCAAACACTAGGTTATGAAAAATAAGTTGTTTTTTATTTGATGATCAGGGTCAAATGTTCTCCAAACTTAGAAATCTAGAGGCTAGAGTCCAGGAAAATAGACACATGAAAATACTCTGGTTTCTGTGTATATATCAATTCTAGACTACTCCTTGTTGCTTTTAATTCTGTGTGAAGTCCTTTATTTGCACTGGGGATTTGTTTAAGCCTATTGATGATTCAAAACATGCCAAATTGTTTCAATTAATTACTTATGTCATTCTCTACATTTTAAGATATCAAATCATCATAGGATGCTTTGCACCTTAAAAATAAGCATTTTAAATTATTCCAAACTCTTAAGATGTAAAACCGTAATGCTATAATAACAATAAAGCTAATAAAAACATTTAAGCTTAAATAATTCTTTTAATTCACTTTGTCCTTATTTATAACTTACGATTTTCTTCTTAAACTCTAGAAAATCTGAAAAATGAAGACTAGAGGATGATTAATCATAATATCGATAACTCAGAATTTGAACAAGAACTACAATATGATTAACCTATGCAGGATAGAAATATAATTGTGCTATCAAATTATTGGGGGGGGATTAAAACAGCTTGTGAAAGTCCAATATTTTAGACTTTGATTTTCTTATTTGTGGGAGGAATTTGGACTATCTGTGGTAGTTTTTCTTTTTAATTAGAAAGAGGTTAGTTTTATAGGGGCTCTTGGGCATGGGAAGAATTTATTTTATTTGTTGTCATTCTCCTTATAACTGGTAGGACATCTCTAGCACTTTCATAGGAGGACTAGGTCTACTAAACATTTGTAATATTCAGGAAAATTCTGCCTGATGAATAATTTCATATTTGTTGTCAAATTCATTTAGCTTTAAAATTCCTTAGTTTTCTTCTAATTAATAAAACAGGGACTATAACAAAGGCCTGGTCAAAACGCCAAGCACACTGTTTTAAGAACCACTGAACTTGAGTGTCTTTGAAGTCTTTTATAATTCCATTATTCATGGGTCTGTGAATATAGTACTTTACAGTTATTTAATTTTTAAAACTATGGTTGTTTCATTTTTAATCCATATTTCTTAATACCTTTTGCTCAGCAAAGCTCAGACCAGGGAAAATGATCTATACTTTAAGGATTTTTTTTTGTATTTTCTTCCCCAGTATTTTGCAATCAGTGATATGTGCAGAAGACATTTTGAGTTATTGAATGAACACTGACTAGCTATATAATTATTTACCATATGTACTTACTAGAATAAAATTGTCTTATTCTAACAGTTCAAAATTGCCCCAGTTCTATAACGTTTTCAAATCTAGTTATAGATTATACTATTCTGTGAAACCTTCATACTAGTTTAAATTTCTATTGCTTTTTGCTAAATAAGTTATTTGTCTTTTTCCTTTATTTTATATTATTTTTTAGATCAATAAAATATACTACTCAGAGATACCAATCTTTGTGATATTGAACACTAAAAATAAATGTAAAAGGGACTTGGAACTTGAATCTTTCACATAAGCTTATAACTTCATCAAAAAATCCTTTGAACTGAGTTTCTTTTTTTTTTTCAGCCTAAAGGCAAGTATTTTGGAAAGTCTGGACAAGATTTATTCAGTGGATTTTTTTTTCTTGTAGTTGTATGAAAATGAAAAGATATTAACTTTTCTACTCTGACAAAACTTCCTCCAGTGTTTATTTGCACTACCTTTAATCAAGAGCAGCTAACGGTATAAAGCTGAGATTTGATAGTACTGAAGTTCTTATTGTGGACGGAAAAGACCAATATAAGTGTTTAAAAATATATTTTTCAAAAATTTTGAAAGTTATAATGAGTTACACATTAAAGTTTATGGAATGAATTACAAATTTTGTTCAATCTCTCTAGTGAATAGCACTGTAGATTGGTAAACTGAATATGGTATGTTAAAAATTCTCAATTCTAAAATAAATTCGTCTTTGCTCTCAGCATCTTTTAGCTTTGTTTTCTCAATGTCTACTCTTTAAAATGGGAGAAAATAATAGTAATCAGTTCAATATCCTGCACTGTTGTAAAATGTGATGCTTTGCTGAGGAATGATGTGGACATGAACTTTGCTGAGCTCCAATTACAAGTTGTGTGTCAAGTGTGTTACGCAAATCAATTGGAATTGCAGAAAAGAACTAGATACCTTGCCTTGTCCACTGAGAGTA
>PVKS010040708.1:0-16468 GCA_004027875.1 Aplodontia rufa
AGGACCGCAGGCTTTTCAGCACTGCTCTGAAAACCTTAAGAAAAACAAACAAAAAAATAAATAAAAACTGAATTGCCTATGCATACTGCTGGTCCAGTTTCAGGCAAAGTTTCTTCTTGACAGTTGGGAACAGAGCAGATGGCCCTGGGAGGAAGCCTGGCAGGTGCACCTCTGGGCAGAGGGAAAGCTGGTTCACTAAGAGTTAACCATCAATGTGACCAACCGGAGCTATTAATGAGAATCCATGATTATGACTTAGTGAACACATGTTGCAATTTACAAGTGTTCTCTTTAGAATAAGCCTACTCTTTATTTGCAATTTCACATCTGTACATTCTGGATATTGAGTATCTTTTGCCTGTATATAAAGTAACAAGTCATTAAGCTGCTACCACCAGCTTTTCCAGATGAGGGGGAATGTGAACTACTCACACACCATTAACACATTTTAACCTTATCAATGCTGTGATTTCTGCTTCCACGTTAAACTGAGAAATCTGAGCATTTGAGAGGTCAAGTACCTTGCCTAAGAATCCACATTTGTTTAAAAGCAGAGCTAGTCTCTGAACCAGATCTCCATAATTCCAAAGTCTTTTCTCTTACAGCAGACTTTGTTTAGGGAGATTTCCAAATAGCCTATTTGTTCCACGAGGCACATTACAAACTCTTTAAAACAATTTTTGAATAGGAAAAAATGCCTACATTCCACTTAACTCCAATGTGTGTCTTAGAAGATGGCGGACAGTTTAACTATTATTAATAAAGCAGTACTGGGAGTGGTGAAGAGAAAGTCCTCTGCTGTGTGACCTTAGGCAAGTTGCTCACCCTCTCCATGCTCCAGTGCCCTCATCTGTTAAGTAAAGATCAAACAGTGCCAAGATCAGAGGGTTTCCATGTGTATTAATAGCACTAATATAAGTAAGAGAATCAGAATGGTAACACACACAAATGCTTTCTTTATGGAGGCTAATTATGGTATAATGAGTTGGTCCAATTCTTTTATGAAGTTTTGTTCTCTAATTTTCCAGCTGCAAATTGTCATTTTTCCTGCTGTCACTATACCCTCTTCTAGCAATTCTCCTTTGGGAGATCAAATGTGGCAGGAGAAGCCAGACACACCATTTACAGAGCCATAGGCTCAGTCTGAATGATACCTGACAAGGTAAGATTGATGTTGCTACAGTCACTTTTAGAGTAAAAAGGAAATTAGTCTTTGCTTATTTCTGAGTGTTGGGTTTTTATTGTTTTGAATGATGGGCTGTGGTGACTGGCGGGTTGATCTTCGAATGACGAAGGCTGTCATCCTATGTAACAAAAGAAGTCTAGATCAGGCAGTGATTATTTTTAAAATTCTCATCATGAAAATTTTCAAATATATCCAAAAGCAGAGAGACTAGCATAACAACCCTCCAGATTCAATAATTATTAATATTTTGATGATTTTAATATTTTATCAATCATCTTTAGGAATATAATCACTTGATAACAAAAATACTTTGGCATGAATTTCTAATTTAAAAACATGTTTCATGATAGCATCATGATGTAACTATACTCAGCATGATTGAGTTTAATTGCTGAATTTAATCCTTCATTCAGTCCATACTGAAATTTCCCCAGTTACTTCAAAAATTTCTTTTTAAACTGCTTTAAATTTAAGATCCAAAGGCCTACATTTCTTTAGGTTCCTATGCATTTTAAATTCATTTTATTCTGTCATGTCCACAATCCCTCTCATGTTATGATTTGCTGTGATAAGCAGATTGTCCTGCAGACCAGTGGTTTTCAAAGTGTGGTTCCTGGAAGTGCTTCCATTTGTTTAAAATGGCAATTTTCTTCTAAGGATCTGTTTGGCCTTGTTAAGCAGAAGCTTTGGGAGTGAGGTCCAGCCATTTGTTTTAAGAAGCCCTGTAGGGTCCCTTGATTGGGTACCAGTGCTGTGAATATCCTACATGGCAGTGCGGCTGACTGCCACCTTCTCATGCCACTGTCATTTAGCCCCCATGCTCCCTATAAACAGGAACTAGATTGAGAGCCTTAACTATATTCATGATCAATTTTGTGGAGCCAAGAAGGCTTTTTCAGGTGTGATGTCCCATGAGGCACCCAAGATCCTGGGATCTATGGTTCGTAATATTGAGACCGACCAGTGTTGGGGTCTTCAGCCTGAGGTCTATTTCACCCAGAGATTTCACTGTCCACTGGTGATTGCTGCCTAGACCAGCTACTTCCTTTGGAATTCCAAGAGGATGATTTCCTAACAGCATTCATTCTGCATTTGCTAATCATTTTCTGCCTTTTACGATGCTGCTGTTGCTTATTTTGGGACCATGACAACCTTCTCAACCTTGGGATTAACAGCACCTAACTCATAACATCACAGGAAGTACTCAGTGCGGTTAATATTTAACTCTTTTTTTTTTCCAGTACTGGGATTGAACTCAGGGCTTTGTGCATACTAGGCAAGTGTTCTACCACTGAATTATATTCCCAGACCTAGTGCTATTAATATAGTAAAAATCAAAGCTCTATTATTTTATTATCACCAATCTTCTAATTGTTTTTTAAAAGCACCCCTCCACATTTATAGCTATGAGCCTTTGCTCAGCTGCTGTCTGCATCTAAAAGGTCCTTTCCAAACCCTGTCCCAATATGGGGACATTTAAAGGAAGGGCGGCTGGAGGGGGGATTAGCCAAGGAATATGGACCTAATTCTATAGGTCTCTGTGACTACAGCTTGATCAGCTACAAGATGATAATTGCTACTGAAGCTTGTGAATGAAATTTTGATTAGGGCTATTAACAGTGCCATTCTTCCTAACTTCCATTCCTCAATGGGATTAAAAAGGGCCTGGAGTTCCTCAAATTGCACATGACCTGAAGCTCATCTCTGTTATGTCACAGGTGATAAAAACAGCTGTGTTTATCCGTAGGAGTGTTTCACAAATGTGAACCCATTCCTAGGTGAGTGTTTGGAGAAACAAGTGCAGAGTAGCTACTGTCTGTGTCAAAGATGAGCTACGTCTTCCACGTCCCACCCTAGAGAGGATCTTAGCTTTCAGTTGTGTTTTGAGTTGCCTCAACATTAGAGAAATCATCTCCACTGGGAAGACTTGATCTGACCCCTGGGAATTTGTTTTCTCCTATTAAAGGTCCATCCACCAAGGTCCTGACTTATAGTTGTAGCTTGCCTGGTTCCCGAAGGTCTTTGCATATGTGTTTGCTTTAATTATTCTTTCAGCCTGATGCTATCTTATTAGCCAGGTTCTTCCTGACCACCTGAGCTAAATTAGCCTTCAAGGATCTATTACATCACCTGCATTATTTCCCAGACCCCTGTCTAGCTAAAATGACCTTTCTAAAACATGTTTTCTTGTTCATTTTGTTTATCCTCTACCATAAGTTCCAAGGATGTAGGGTCCTTGTCTGTCTTGCTCATAAGTAGTCTCATGTGTAGTACAATATCAGGCACATATAAAGGTCTCAAAAGTATATGTTGGGTGAAGGGAAGGTGGCTCACGGGGAGTGGTGTGCTGTGGGCTGGGCCATCTTCCAGTCCTTTTTTTTCCCAGTAGCCTTTATTCTTGGTAATTCTATGACAATAATGGAAAGAACTGAACAGCATAACTCTTTCTCCCAGGGGGTTAATTCCTTAGGTTGGGACCTCTTAGACATTAAGAAATCCTCAGAGTTTTCAAAGTACTATGTACTTTATAATTGATATGAAATATAATTCATCAAGCTCAATAACTATTGGATTTTATATAACAAAAGCAGATGTAAGGTAATGGTATCCTGACCTTGGTAGAAACCTTAGGGAGAAGATAGTAGTGATAATTCACTTTATAGATGAGGAAACTGAGTCTCCCCCCAAAATTACGCGATAGGAGACCCATAAGCTGGGTTCGTGAGGAAGAGCCAGGGCTGGAACTTAGAATTTCTAATCCTCATCTGATCTTTCTACTTGACACACATAAATACCTTCTTCATATGAGAGTATCTGATGAGAATTTAAATCAACAGTTAAAAATTCTATATGTGGACAAAGTTCCTTGCATTGTAGTAATATTGTAGAAGAATATGTCTAATGAAAATGAGCTAATCTTCTTTTGTTCCCTCTAATACCTCCGTGATTATCCATTTGGTTAACACCACACCATTTAATTCAGTGCTTCAACATCTAATTTTGTTTAATCATCATGTTTGGCACTGGGAAAAATTTAAAAAATGAAAAGGACACTGACCCCAATCTCAGACACAAACAACTAATCAGCACTACAGTGTAAGATGGGTACACAGAGGCAGGCACCATTGATGTGAACTGAAACAGAGCAGAAGGTTTCACCGAGGACGAGAATTTCCATAAGTGGAGGAAAGACAATGCAGATGGTGAAATGGTGAGAGCAGAAGTTCAGAGGTCTGAAGGTGTGCACACTGCTCAAGAAAACTGAATGTACCAGAGAAGCGTGTGTGGGCAGTCATTCTGGAAAAGAAAGTTCAGGGCTGCAAGGTAGATGTGGAGGACCTTAAAACTCATTTTTCTCCCCACCAAGCATGGTGGCACATGCCTGTAATCCCAGCAACTGGAGAGGGTGAGGCAGGAGGATGGCAAGTTCAAAGGCAATCTTAGCAACTTAATGAGGCCTTAAGTAACTCAGCAGGGTCCTGTCTCAAAATAAAAAAATAAATAGAGCTGGAGATGGTGCTCAGTGGTTAAATGCTCCTAGGTTCAATCCCTGATACCTACCCCCCAATTTTCTAATTCTTTTGGGATGCCCCTGAGTTTTTGAAGAGGGGATTAATATAACCAGACATGTCTTACCAAGATAATTCTGGCATACCATTCCAGGAAGAAGGAAGCTAAAGAGGAAGTAACTGGTGAGAGAAGATGAGCGGCTCAACCTGGGGTGTATCCAAAGTAAGGGGATGAGAGTGATGGACGTGAGAGTGCGAATTTGTAAACCATGTGGAGATGCCAGGGGACAGGATGGTATGGAAAGTAGAAGAGACAAAGATGGAGCTGATAGAGAAGATCTGGGGGCACTTGAGGCTCAGGTGCCATCTCTGGAGAGTGGTTCCTTTTGCTGAGATAGTTGGCCAAGCAGAATAATTGGAGGCAAGGAGACTTTCTGAAGTGGAAAAGACTAGGAGAAGCCAGACCTTCAAGGCAGATGTCCTTTGTTCCTCAATAAGAAGGGAAATAAAATCCATAGCTGTTAGGGTTTGAGTATGGCTTGTCCCCAAAGTAATGGTATTGAGAGGTGGTGGGGTCTTTAGGAGGTGTTTGGCGTCATGGGGGCACCATTCTTAGAAGGGATGAATGTCTATCTCAGAGAAGTGAGTTAGCTCTTGCTAGGTGTGGTGGCCACACCTGTAATTCCAGCAGCTTAGGGGGCTGAGGTAGGAGGATGGCATGTTCAAAGCCACCTTCAGCAACTTGGTGAGAGCCTGTCTCAAAATAAAAAATAAAAAAGAGGCTGGGGATGTGGCTCAGTGGTTAAGCAGGTTCAATTCCTGGTACCCCATTTCCCTGCAAAAGTGGGTTAGGTTTCATAGGACTAGATCAGTTACTCTGAGAGTGAGTGTTATAAATGAAGGCCACCCCATGTGTTGGTCTCTTCGCACATGACCACATGCCCTTCTGCTTCTCTACCAGGTTGTGATTCAGTCAAGGACTCCTCATCAGATGCAAGCACAATGCTGTTTGAACTTTCCAGTCATCAGAATTTTGATCCAAATAAAGCTCTTTTCTTTATACATCATACAGCAATAGGTATTAGCAACATGAAATGGGCTAAGATACTGACCAAGGAGCAGAGAGAAAGCAGATAAGTTTAGGGACTGGATAAGTTAAAAAGGAACTACACAAAAGAGTTACTTTGGGTTAGTCCAAGGAGACATGGTCCATATTTAATGAGGTTATTGATAGTTTATATTGATTTTTAAATATGAGCATTATCTTCACTTGTTCTGCTTGGCAAATATTAGTGCCTTATACAAGATCAATACACAACATCAATGAATGACAACATACATCAGACTCCTGATTGCCCAGTGAAGTCCATTTAAATCCACTTTTCAGCAGAACTATAATAACAACAAAAATTAAAACTATTGTTCTTTATGGAAAGACTATCTGGTTTTTCCAACCTTATTTCAAGAAATGCAAATTGAGATTAAAACATATGCATGTGTTGTTTATAATGCATTAATGGTCACAATAAAAGCCAAACACTGTCACAGCTTCCATAAAATGCCCATTCATCAGTCACTTGTCAAGAGCAGGTACACAAGGAAATTAGTCACAAAGTTTAAATCAAGTGTTTGAGAATTCTTAGCTGACTTTCTAAATCTTGGCAAGAGTCAGGAATATATTTATTTAAAAAATGGACCTTCTAGATGAATTGATGATGACTAGGGTCTCTGTATCATTCTAGGGAGGACATAAATGCCACCACTCCAATTTTCTGAGTATGGATGGGCAATTCCTTCCTCTGCAGTTTCATTAATAGCCACAGGCAAATGGGAAAATCAGCAGAATGAGCCTGATACCCCAAAACACAACCCAGAAAGGCAATTTCTCTTTATTTTCCCACTGGCAGGACTGCTGGGAAATTGAACTGCTGGCTCTGAGCTCTTCATTATTTAAGACATACTGGACAGACAGCAACCCATTTGGAGACTAACACCAGGAATATTCGAGTGGATGGGAAGGCAAACTAACAATGAATTGTACAAGAAGCAATTTGCCCTTGGATATCTGTTTAGATTCATTCAATTTCCAAGGTTGCTGAAGCTTCAAGTTTTGAGATGGGTAGGGATAGAGAATCTACAATCTGACTGAGCTCCAGTAACCTGCTCCTGACTGACTTAGGTACTATGAGAGACAGAAGAGAAATGCCTAGAAGCTTGAGAAAGGCCAACCCGGAGCACCAGTGTGCAATCCCAAGCCTGCACCAGAATCCCCAGACAGCTGGTCACAGCTCCAGTCTCTGGACCCACCCCAAGAGTTTTTGAATCTGTAATTCTGGGTTGAGGCCAGAGAATCTCCATTTCTAAGTTAATAAGGTTACAATCCTAGGCAAGAATATGAATTTATAAGCTTTAATGAAGGGCTAAGGGAATTAAATTTATTCTGAAGAAAGAGGATGGTGAGGTAAACTGTTGTCATACTGAAGGACTGGCTTAGAGAAAACTTCCTTCAATAATATGCAGAACTGGAGAAGGTGGTATTCATTGGAATGATCCATTTTAAGTTAAGTTCAAGGGAATATTTGGCCACCAAGTTAAAATAGGGATTATTATTTTTTCCAAATGAGGGATCATGAAGGGAAATCCTTCATAATTTATTTATTTTTATTTGTTGGACATAGTCTTACAATATTGGAGGAAATTGTTACATATTCATGCATATATGGATATTGACATCGTGAGATATTAAGATAAGCCAATCCTACTGCAGGATCTAACCCCCTTCATCCATTCCCTGAACTCATGTCTCCTCTGTAATCCCCCCTACTCTAATTTGAAATGAGCATATACATGTATATTCATTTTTGACATTTCTTAGTATCTCTGGCTGCCTGTGTATAGTTAGGTTTCTAATGAGAATTGGGTATTCCCAGTTGTATTGATAACCCCCCCTTATCCTTCCTTCCCCTCCTTACCTCTCTCCCTTTTTCCCTCACCTTCACAGGTATGGTTCCCCCAGCTTATGTGAAATTTCAACTATGGTGAGTTTTCATAATTTATTTTCAGAAGTATGTGTAGGGGCTGGAGAGGTGGCTCAGTGGTAGAGTACTTGCCTGGCATGCATGAGGACCTGTGTTCAATCCCCAGCATCACATACACAACTAAGTGGAGGGGGAAAAAAGGATGAAAAAAAATAAAACATTTACTCTCTCTGACTCTCTTGAAAAAAAAAAGACCATGTGTACTTTAATATTGATAGTTAATAAAATAATTGCATATGAAAGAAGTAAAACACTGCTTTCAAAAACTTAGGCTAACCAAGATATTTGGAATAAAAAAAATTAAAATAGCATCTGGCATTAAGGAGTTCATGTTGGCTGAATAGAAGTCTGTCCTATGCTATTCCTAGGGCCAGAGGACGGCCAGAGAGGCACAGCCTCAGTCCCCTGTGAAGTGAAAATGTGATTAGGCTCTGTGTGGCAAACTCATTAAGCCTTTTTTTGAGGGGGCTGGGTGAGGGGCTAATAAAGACAAAAACTTTTCATTGGCCTCTCTGCATGTGGACATCATTTGCACACGCTCTCAACTGAAAACACACGGCATCTTTTAAAAAATAACGTAGGATAAGTTTTTTTCACAGTGTTATAAAGTTTTTACCTCTCAGAGAAATGCTATGCTTCCTTTTTATCACATGATGAAAGATACGGAATTTACTATGTTCCTCTTTTTGTCTCACAGCCAGGAAAGCTTAAGTTTTCTGTTCAAACCTGGGAGCTTCCCTTGAACGCATTTCTGATATAGTATTTTCCTTCTAGCTCCTTATAGCTTAGCCAGTCATCTCATTTCAATCTCCCTTAATGTAAACAAAAACAAAAAACAAACAAAAATTAAAAAAATCCCCACTCAAAACACTTTCTTTTAATATATCTTCCTTTAAAGTTCTTTTTGAGGGGCTGCAGTGGTGGCTCGGTGGTTACAGTGCTTGCCCAGCATGCACAAATTCATGGGTTCAAACCCCTGCACCCACGTACACATCTAAGTGTCTGAGCAATGAAAGCCATGTGAAAAACTCAATAAAAATTGAATCTCTCTGTCTCTCTCTCACTGTCCTTCTCTCAAAAAAAAAAAAAGTTCTTTTTGATGTAGCTATAGTTACATAAAACAAAAACGAAAAAAATCTATTTAGTTACAAGATTTGCAAAATACATAAGGGACTTATAAAAAGATAAGACTGATCCTCAGGTAAGATAGTCTCTTTATGATAAAGAACAAGGGCTTTGACACCTGACTGTTCTTGCCATACTGGCTGTGTGGCCCTGGATAAGTCATTTTAACCTTTCTAGGTCTCAGGTCTGATTAGTAAAATGGCTTCATTATAGTACCAACCTCTTAAGACTTGGGAGGATTGGTTAGTGCTTTGAAGAAGGCCTGGCCCGTAGCAAGCATTTTAATTAGAAACCATGATGATGAAATTGTGCAACACTCTCAAGTATGGAGTTAAGTGGTTCGATTCAATCACAGGTCCATGTTTCTGGGCAACTGAAGATCTGTTTTCAATTAGGAATTAATTTAGAAGATTTGCTTCCACTAAATGAACGTTCATGATTAGACCCTTTTACTACCATAGTGTGGCCAAAGCAGAACTCAGAGGCAATGGACAGAGTGTAGCAGAAATAAGCAGTACCGGGGTGGGAGACAGTTCCCAGGGCAACCAGTTGCTAGGAGCAAGCATTTGGCAAAGGGTGCTGGAGAAATGCAATTTCTTTGAGCAGCATCTAATGAAGATACTCTGTTCTTACAGTGAACTTTTTATGGCAAGTACAATACAGGCACACAAGAGAACACAGAGTCTAAGTGACACAAGGGAAAATCTGGAGTTGACCATGACAGATTTCATTTCCTGTTTTTGGAAGGACAGTTTGGAAGCTTATATCACAATCAGATGGAGAGTGTTTGTGGCTGTATAAAATTCTTTTCATTTAATCACATGTATTATCATCCTGAGGCAGTTGTTCTAATTAATGAATGAAGTTCAGGTCCCGATAAGCACATTTTTGCAATGGATGCAACTCAAGGGCTACTGGAGGTAAATGATGGTTCCTACCTAAGCAAAACAAGTTGGGTATGAATCTTTGTAGAATTATGTGAAATGTTAAATAGGGCTGCATTAGTTAGTGTTTTCCAGAGAAACAGAAAAAAATAGGATATGTGCACTTTAAAAAAAATTCTGAGTTTTTCTAAAGGAGCTGGCTTATGTGATTGGGGTTTGTGGAGGCTGGGGATTCAAAATCTGCAGGACTGGCTGGTAGGCTGAAACCTTAGGGAAACTCTGGTGTTGCACATTAAGTCTGAAGGCATCTAGAGGCAGAATTCCTTCTTCCATGGAGGACCTCAGTCTTTATTCTTAAGGCCTTCAATTGATTGCATGAGGCTCACCCTCATCGTGAAAGGCAGTCTACTTTACTCAGTCTCCAGATTTAAATGTTAATCCAAACATCTGGGTACTCTGGCCTAGTTGATTTAGCACATAAAATTAACTATCACAAGGGCTTTTCCTGAGTCCTCATAATCTTTCACTAGTAAAGGAAGTAAGACTCTGTGTCATGCATGGTAAACAGGAGCTTCCAGACATGCCTACTGTGCTGAATAAAAAGTGCCACCCTATTCTTGAGATGCTTGTCTCTGTCATCCACACCCAGCTAACAGGAGCCTGGGAACTGGAGAGGGATCCCCTGGGGAACTGGAGGAGTTGCCTTGCACTTTCCTTTCTGCAGATTGGGTGCTTCTTCTCCTTTCCCTACCTGATCAAGCGGGGGCAGTTCTACCTATAGAGATTGGGGAAACCACATTTTACTATCTGTCTTGCTAAAGAAGCTCATAGAATCCTTTTAGGTGAACACTGGGGGCAGAACACATTTAAGAGATTTCTTGAGAGAACCCACAATGTGGCCCCAGGAGCTCTGGAAGATTGGCAAGTCTGGAGACTAGCTCCTGCTTCAGTCCTAGAGAACCGTGAAGGAAGCAACCTGATGAGAGCCACTGGTGAAGGCAGGGGGAGCACAGGCAGCCTGTGCTTCCAGAGACTGGCCTGGGGAGGGATAAGCAAGTGTGACTTTGTCATAGACTCATTATTTAGCCAAACAAATAAACATGAAAAACAGCTAGGCTCCAGTCACCTTCATGGCTCTTCACCCAAGGGGGGTGCACCACTAGTAAGCAGAAATGAGGTGGCCAGCAGGGGTAGGAGTGGAATTGGGGGTGGGATTTCCAAGAAGACATTGGATAACAGCACTTGTGTCAAACAGAGATTCCAACTGAGGATCTCTTCACAATGAGTTCCACAGAAGAGCCAGTGCTTTTCCCCAGGCATGCTGAATTCAAGATGGCAGGCAGGTTGGACAAGTTACTCTTAGTTTTTGCTCCTCTTTCTCCATTTCCCCCTCCTTTGATTGACCAAATGACAGTTTGAGGGCCAGAAGCCTAGGAGTGGGGTGAAGAACAAGGAATGGCAGGAGAACTGACCAGGTCCCATTCACTATGATAGATCTGAGAATCTGAGCCGAGGTGGGGGACACTTTTTAAATGGGATGTGGGATGGATGCCTTGATTTGGACAGGCCTGAACTTCTTGACACTTAAAAGTGGGACTTGAGAGGACTCATCTGAGAAAGTTTCCAGGGTAGGGAAGCAATCCAGCAAAGCATATTTATAAGCAGTAATAAAAAACCAAAGACATGAAAAAATTCTTCTTCCTTATGTTCTCTCAGTTGAGTTCCACTTCTTCAGTATATAGATTCTACACTTGTAAAGACAGCCTCATCTGAGTTTCACAAGTGCCACCGCTGCCCTGACTTATCTCACATGCTGGAATGCTTTGTGACTCTTTACATGTCAGGGCACTATATCTCTGTCCACCGGAGACCAGGAGGAGGGGGAAGTCTGGGTCAAGAATTAATGCAAAGGCTTTCAATAGAGGAACATGGGCCAGTCTGCAAGATGTTCTGAGTAAAGAGCCAATCAGGGACAGACATAAAGTTCCCATATACACAGTGGTATCTCTACTGCAAACCCTAGTTCACAAACTTCCTACTCTGAGGGCTAACTAGCTTTCAAGTAAGTGAAAGAGAAAAGTGAACTTGCAGTGACTGCAAAACACACAGGACACATAGTGCTGTAATTTGTAGTCCCTCCTTTAATCAGCTGCAGGGGGAATCTATCCCTCATCATCCCAACTTATTGAGTATCCTTAGGAAGTACTTAGAGGTGTATTTCCGGGACTCACTGTCACAGATTTTTTTTTTAAGAAAGAGGCACAGTGAGAGAGAGAATCAATTTTGTTTTTCATGTGGCATCCATTGCTCCAACACTTTGTTGTGTATGGTGTTGAACCCAAATACTTTCACATGCCAGGCAAGTGCTATAACTGCCGAACCACCACTCCAGCCCCACAGAGTTGATTTCTCAGCTTGTATGAAGTAACAACTCTGCTATTTGTATGGCATATCTGTTCTGAGCAATCCTGGTGTTGACAATTTTACTATGCCTGGCTTCCTCCCTCTGGAGACTTCATGTTTAGTCATGTGAGACTCACAGAGATGAACACATAAGGAAAAATGGACAGAGGAGAATCTCAGAATGAAAACAAATGCTCCAGAGACTTCCATGAGGTGGGCGCATGTATACCTTTCCTCCAGTGCATGGGGTGCTTATCAAGGGACGGAGCCCAAGCTTGTCATGAACATTGGGCAGGCTGGAACGGAAGCCTCTGCATTCACACTGCAGGCCCCTCCCACTTCATCTTCCCCTTTCTTGGAGGATGTTGTAAAGGAATAATAATTCCTGTTTGTTGAACCACTCTCTTCACAGTTCTTTACCAAGGCAAAGGATTATTTTTCTTAGTTGAGCCTTATATTCCCTGCTTAGGGACTAAGGGAATCAGACCACTTCAAGCAGCCTGATTTGGATTCCAGCCTTAAGGGGCAGGGAGTGCTGAGGAGAGAGAGGGATGTTGGCTAAAGGAAAACCACAGTAGGAGTCGTGCTACCACAGGAACTGTGAAGAGTGTAAAAGACAGACATTAGGATGCCTGTAGCCCCATTCAAGCCAGCAGAGTGCTAGCTGCTGCAGGGAAAATTGCTTTCTAATGCGATATTTTTTTTTATGGTACAAGGGATTGAACCCAGGGGTGCTCAACCATTGAGCCACATCCCCAACCCTTTTTACTTTTTATTTTGAGACAGGGCCTCACTAAATTGCTCAGGGCCTTGCTAAATTGCTGAGTCTGACTTTGAACTTGTGATCCTCCTGCCTCAGCTTCCCGAGCTGCTGGGATTACTGTTGTGTGCTACTGTGCCTGGCTTCTAATTCATTTTTGAAGAAAGACTAAAGAAGTCCCTGCTGAGAGACTCAGGGTCCATTACAGTGTCTGTGGAAGTATTTGTAGCCATTTTGTACTTTTTAGATGCCTGGACTCTCTTCTCTGGAAATTTTAGATTACATCTATACTGAATATGCAGGATTTTTCTCTGCTTTGTATCACATGTTCAGACATCACTCCTGACCACACAGAGTCCAGGAAGTATTGAAGGGCCTTAATTAAAAAAATAAAAATAACTGAAATTCTTGGAGAACCTCTTCCAAAAATTTGCAACTGTTTCTTTTGAATAATTTCTGAAAGAGAAATGGGATGATGAAATGCCCAACAAAATAATGATTATTCATAGCATGTTTCTGAATCCCAGCTTTCATTTGATTATAACCAAGGTCAGAGTTTTCTCCGGATGTTTCTTGCTAGCCTAAAGCAGAGCCTTTGTCTTCTAAGAAAAGAGCCCAGCACTCTGGGCTTGGCCTCCCTGGCTGCCTGCTCCCTCTCACTTCCTGCAGCTCTGGGGGTTACAGCCAATACTTTCCGAGAGGGGACCTGGTGCCCGCTTGCTACCAGGCTGCTGTTCACTTGAGGACGGCTGCAAATGATTTTGTGATAGAGTGAGATGGAGTCAAGAGAATTCTGATGAGTCCACAGGTTCACAGACAACCCAGGGCAGAAGACAGACATCCTTGGTATTTAGAAATTCACCAAGAGTGAGACCAGCTCAGGGCACTGTGAGGCTTGAGATGGGTCAGACAACCCGGACTGGCAGACAGAATGCTGAGGTGCATAAATTGCCAACTGTGGAGGAGGCTTTTGTGGAGTGTCCTGCTGAGCACAGAGCTGTGCAGGAGCAATTAGCAGAAGCTGGGCTCAAGCTGTACCAGGTCGCCTGCTGGCCACTCTCCACCTACTCACTGCTAATTGGTGCATTCTAGCTTAACTAGCTGTGGTCCAAAATATTCTCACAGCATCCACATCTATGGTTCCCCATGGAGGATGGGAAACTCTGCTCCTTGGGAAACAATTTGGTCGTCATACCTGGAGGGCTGTCATTGAAACCCAGTAGTAGGTAGAGGCCAAGAGTTACTGATGAATCCAGTGCCCACAGCAGCCCCTCAACAAAGAAATATTCAGCCTGAAATGTCAACAGGGCTGCGGCTGAGAAGCCCTCATCTAAATGGTCTGGCTTAATTTTGTGAGAAATAGGAAGTCTGATGATCCATTTTCAGAATGCAGTGTTAACTTAAGGTCTGCACATAAGAGGAAGCCCCTTAGGCTGGGATCCAAGTGGTCAGAGATGATCCATTTTTAAACTTCTTATCAGATATCCTGTTACACCCTTAGCTCTGTTCTGTACCCACCCCAATTTTATATTAGCCAATTGCAGATTGTACCCCTGAGCTCTTCCAATCAGAGTGAAGGGTAGGATTGCGTCAGGTTGGAGATACAAGCAGGTATGCTGTCCACCCAAGTGTGCTTGCTCATCGGATCCCTTTGTGAGTGCATCCTTCTGCAGAAGTAAAGTCTGTCTTGCTCACACACTTCTGGGCATGTGTTTGATTTTCTTACAGCACCTCAGAATTTGTATAATTTTATTTTTAACAAGCCATGTAATCATTATGGTTTATTATCTGTGCTCTCATCTTCAGTTTTGATGGGAACTTATCCAGCTCAAGCCTGTGTAACACACTCTTGGGTGTATGGACTTATGAGGTATTTATTCATATTTTGAGTAGCAAGTGAACATTTTAATCTGATTAAAATATGTGCAGAACCTTGTGACTCTTGCCTTTCAAATTCAGTGAGGTGAAGCTGCCTTTTACAGCCCAGGGACGATGCTAAGGAGGAGGAAGGAGGGCTTGTGAGGAGGAATGCAGCCACCCTGGCTAGGGCGCCATGTCTCTCCTCCCGTATCCAACGACAGCAAGGAGGACTCTGCCTTCAGGGTCTTTTGGGCTCTGACAGTCTATCAGTAAGAATTCCTAGTAGCATAAACCCATGTACCCACCACACCCACTCACAGGTTTTCACAAAACATTTCTCTCTTCTCTTTTCTCCCACCCACCAAAACCCCTTCCCAGAAAGTCTCATTTTCCATTACAAAAGGTTTTAACTCTAATTGAAACAAGATGATTATTAACTTTATTTCCAGCATTTATGTAAACCCTCCACTCAAAAAACATCTTCCTGAAGCCCTTCTTGACCCCAAGCACGCCCACTGCTCCCGTATGTGCATACTGTCCTAGGAGCTGGTGCTGAGCACCTCTATACACGTACATGCACTCAGCAGGGCCCTCACCCACATCCCAAGTCCCCAGCACATGCCTGAAACCAAGGCTCATATGAAACCCTATACACACCTTGCTTTTATTGTGCTCATTCATACCTATAATAAAGTGTAATTTATGCATTAGGCACAGCGATTCATAACAATGAAACAGAACAGCTATAACAATAGATGGTAATAAAAGGTAGTGAACGTGGTCTATTCTTGAAAGCCTCAGGACAAACATTAGTATTTTCCAACTGCAGGGGATGGCAGGTCACCAAAACCTCTGGAAAGCAGAACTGCGGAGAAGGGGAGACCACTGTGTGTTCTGGCTGCTCCAATAATTTATGCCCCCTCCATCCAAAAATCTGTGTCTTCCCTCTCTGCAGATAAGAGAGTTCTAAATGTGAGTACCCTGTCCCTAACTTACTCATCATGCTTTCCCAGCTGCGGAGTTTCAGACAGATGGTCACAAGTGCTTTCCTACTTATTAGCAAGAGGCAATGCACCACCCCACAGAGTTTCTCAATGAAAAATGAATAGGAAGGTAAAAAAAATTACCTTATTGACTCAGAAAGGCAGTGGGAAATGCCCCCAAAATGCAGGTTTGTGAAAACAAAACCAAAAAAAACCAAAAAACAAAAAACAAAACAATGATATTTACACACAGAATCTAATCTAAATTAACTCTTTAGATGATAATTTAAGAGGTAAGTTCCACAAAATTATTTTATTGAAATACAAAGCAAATTGTAAGCACGTTGGGGAAACAGATTCAACATTATATATTCCCCATTTTGTCTCACCTTCCTTTTTGAAAACAGGCCAAAAAACAAAATTAAATATGTCTGAACCTTTGACAGGTTTCAAAATAGCCACACCAAAATCCTTCAAGAAAAGTCTGTACTAACTACTAGTAGGATATCTGGCAAGTTTTTGAACTCTTTGGATCTCAGCTTTCTAATGCACAACTCAGAGAATTAACGATCATCCCTAAGGTCTTTTCTGGTTCTAAGTTCTGATGGATTTAAGAGAGTCAGTCACAGCCTCAGTTGCACAGAGGATCACCTAAGAGGGCTTTGAAAATCCTGCCCAGGTGACACTACTTTCCAAATAAATCAGACTCTCTAGAGGTGG